>PVIH01011207.1:0-64521 GCA_004025045.1 Sigmodon hispidus | reverse complement strand
AAGTAGCCTACCAGGAGTACATTCAAACCAAATGGCACAGATTGTCATCTCAAGGAAGTCAACACATAGCCAGTATCATACACCCATGTTGAATCTGCCATACACACTTCTTCTAAAGACTACAACTGTTCTAGTTATGAAAGCAAAAATATCTCCCCAAATTTCTTTTTTAAGGAAAAAAAAAGTTGGAAGCAACTTTCTGTGCATTAAGATATTTTTTAAAGGCGAGGGGAGCCTGCTACAACAAAAACTAATGTGCTCTAATAAAGCATAGCACCCATACAAAAAGCCAAAAAAAAAAAAAAAAAAATCAGCACATGATCCCAGTCTAGCAGGCCTCCTTGAGTGCTATGCTCTTGGCTGCAAGTTTTCACACCATGTAGAGACAGATGTTTGCAAATGATTGGGTGTGACTTAGAAATCTTCAATACTGTCAAGTCTGGTGATCTCTAGCTCTTCATGCTGACTCTTAGGAAAGTTTCTGATAAATGCAAGAGATCAAGATGTATGTAGAAAGCCATTCTTTTCTTTCATTAAAATCCACCATTTCCTTCTTTCTTTTTTTTTTTTTCTTTTTTCTTTTATTTAAAGAGAATTCTCCATTGAGGCAAATGCAACCACAACATGGTAAAGTGAGGTATTGATGGTGACTGTTCATCAGGACTTATCTTCCCTTGCTTGAGTATCTGTGAGCATTACTACTGTTGAACAAAGAACAGTTTACTATACATATCTTGTCCAGACTGAACCACAGGTAATTTTTATTAGCTCATCAGCTATTGGGAAAAGGCAATGAAGAGGTAAATATCAGCCTTCACCCCATGTCCCATCTCCTTCTCTCACCAGATAATCTTCTTAGAAACGTATAGACATTGCTGGAAGTACACAAACTTTTTCTTGGTATTTCTGTTGGCATAATTTTAGCAAATATAGTTCATTCTATGTGTGAGAGAGTAAACTTCAAAATGCAAACCAAATAGAAACCTGGAGAGTGCCAGATTTTAGAGATACATTAAGTTTTATATATATATTCTGATACACTAAAATTACTGAATCAGCCCAGCAGTGGTGGTGCACACCTTTAATCCCAGCACTTGGGAGGCAGAGGCAGGTGGATCTCTGTGAGTTCAAGGCCAGCCTAGTCTACAGAGCAAGCTCCAGGTCAGCCAGGGCTACACACAAAAACCCTTTCTAGAGGGAAATGGGGAGATACTGAATAAGTTCCTCAAAAATACAAAATAAGATGATGTGTAAAATGTAAGGCGGTGTAGGACAAAATATGTCTGAAAATCTTGGGTCTGAGCTTGTAAGAATGCCAACTATATTTAATGAAAGAACAGATATCAAGGTGAAATCTAAAGCTGTGTCCACACAGTTGCATGTTATTTTTAAACCAATTTCTAATATTTATGGGGAATAAGAGGCACTTATTCTATATATCAAATTCCTCTTTTGAGTGTTTGTTTGCATAAACCAAGTGGCAGGTCTTTTAGGATATCAAATCAACCTCTAAGTACTACAAAAAATAACAAAACTTACACCAAAACAAGACAAACCAGTGTAAGTGCATTAATAATCTAGGCATCATGGAAAAAAGTATCAGAAAATTACAGGGCCTAGATGTTTTATACCAAATTCTAGAACCTGCCCACTGATAATTCACAAGCAAAAGGGAGGTGTCAATACATTTACCAGTGTTTTACATTTTAACAATAAAAACCAGTTAGTATTTGTAAAAACACAACATTAAAATCAAATGCACCAACACAGTCCACAAGCTAACATTAACACTGCCTGTTTGTTTGGCTACAATTTCAAGTTTGTCCAGTAATTTACTTATACTGTGGTTTCTCGACCAGCTTTGAGATTGGGTGCTGAGAATTGTCTCCTCATCCTTGGAGGTGTCACAAACTGGCTACAGTGGTTGGGCTTGTCAGTCTGCTTTTGACAGCAACTGGCTGTACTGCCTTCTAACTGACCTCCAGTGTTATAATTACAGTAAGAATGACGGTGTTGGTGAATATGACGCTTGGACTGGAAAGTTTGCAGGTCAGCGGTGGGGTGACCACTGTGGGAGCTTAATGACTCAGAGGAGGCAGTTGCCTCGCATCGTGCATTTTTTGGTTGGCCATTATTAAGAGAATTGCTTCTCCAACGTAGTTGAGGTGGTGGTTGTTGACTGTTAATATGCTGTTTGCTAACTTGGATATGATCTTGACTTCTTATACCCTGGGAGCCCCGTGTTGACTGGTGATCTTTAGAAGCTGCTCTACCCACTTTTTCTTGACTTTCTTCTTTATTTCCTTTTCTTCCTTCTTCATCTTTTGGAATTCTCAGCTCAATAACCTCATCTTCTGTTATAATAATATGTGTCCCAGGACTCCAAGAGTTTCTGTGTTTAGGATTGCTCTTAAAGGGAAAGCGGGGCTTCCGGTTCTCAGGAGGGATGAACCTGTGGGGTACATTCTGCCGACGAAGCTGCTTTGTTATTTCCTGCTGCTGCAGGTTCTTAAAGCGGATTTGCTCTTGCCTCATCCAACGTAGACGTCCACGCCTAAAAGCTGGATCCCCATTCATCAGCTGGGAAACACGTTCTTCTTTGCCTAGTTCTCCACTTTCTCCTTTACTGACACCATTATCAGAGATGCTGTTAGCACTAGCACCAAGGGGCTCTTCTGTTTTGTGATTTCCTTGGTTTTTCTGTTCCTGAGATCCAATCAATGGCAAGACTTTCTCCATTTTGAGCATTTTATTTCTTAAAACTTTGATTTCTTCATCTTTCATATTATTTTGCTTTTTGACTTCTTGTAAAATATCTTCCAGCTTGTCTATATGAACCTTGAGATCATCTACATCTGTTCCACCTTTCCCAGCGGCCATCATATCTTCAATTTTCTCATCCCCTACCCCAACAGTGTCCCAGACATCCCGGGCCACTGCCCTCCAAGAGTCTCGCTCATTGGGATCTTTCTTCCCATACATGGCACAAAGCTCTTTCATCTTAACAATGGCCAAGGCTTCGATCTCCTGCCGACTGTGCCTAAAATCATTGAGGGCAACCTCATAGCAAATCTCTTTAACAGCCTGAATCTTAAGATCTGAGATGGTAACCCACTTAGAATCTTTACTCAGGCGCCTTCTTTGAGGGATCTGATACATTTTAATTGGTTCTCGTTTCTTTCCACTGCTGGGGAGGCCACACTTTTTAACAATGGTTTGTAACTTGCTGGGAGGTAGCTTTTCTCTCAGAGAAGTTATCAGTTTCCAGCTCTCTTCACAGGACCTCTTGTCAGAATCATCCCCGCTATCAGAATCCGCGTCCTTTGGAAAAACAAAATAAAAAAATGGCCCCCAAATAACCAAAATTAAAATGTAAAAAAGGAAAATCAAATTGAAGAAAAAGCAAGCAAAATGCCTTAACCAAATATAAAAAACAAAACAAATTACTAAAAAATAAGTTGCTGTTTTTTTAAAAAAAAAAAAAAAAATCAAAACAAAACCTAGAAGGGGAAGTCTATTAAGACTTATGTGTATTTAGATTACTACTAATATAAACATCTGTTTGTATTTCTGATTCAAATTTCCATTTTCTGGGATAAATGAACCATATTTCTTGGAGGGCTGCTATTCTCTCACTCTAGTCATATGAACTAGTGTGAGATAACCCTTCCACACGCCCAGAAAACAGGTAGAGCCCACATCCCACACATGCTAACAACATGCAGCCACTTCCCCACATTTGCCTTGGTTATTGCTGTTGCTTCTTCCAGAATCTCTTCCCCAAGAGTGAGCACGGATGCCACACAAAGATGTGACGAGCAGGCAGATTAACAAAGGTTAGTAAAACTGCAGGATGCCAAGTTTTATTTAGCTTTACTAAAATGAGCAACCCTAGAAAAAAGTTAGATAAAAAGTAGAGAAAGAAGCGAACAGAGATGATGTTAAAGTGCTCAGAACTCCTATTTGCAGAACATATAAGGTTCTTATCAATCAAATCCCTTTCCTGTTGGATGAGAAGATTCTGAAACTAGTCTTTCTAGAAGCAGATACTAGATATGCCATTTTCTTTTGCATAGCAAATTAATCTACTTCATTTGTACACTAAGGCTTGTTACTCTGAGAACAAGAAAGCATCTAAAAATAAGGATAACAGGTTATTTATTTATTTATTTGCACAATTAAACCAATAATAATCGCCCTCTAAAATTTTGAGAAGTTACCAGAATAAAATCAAGTTAGGTAAACAGTCTTTCTTTAAACATAATTTAATAGTGTGTTTTAAACCTGCTTCCTTGGGAGCAGGTGCTGGGCAAGCACTCTACAACTCTATAGAAGGGTATCTCAGAAGCTGGGCTTGGACACTCAGGGCTATAGTCTCAGCACATGGGAGGCTGGACGACTGCTACAAATTCCAGGACAATCTGAGTGTACTATAAGATTGTCCCCCAACAAAGCCAACCAACAAAAATTCTCCAGACAAAACAGTTCATATTTTCTACCAAGAAAACCCATGTGATCTACATCTACTTGGGGACTGTTACTTTTAAGTGGCAATGCCTCAGGTAAACACAAAGAACAGAGTCTACATATAAAATGGATACACCTCAACTGTCTTCAGTTATCTAAGCTGCAGCATTATTACTTTTCAAAAAGCAAGGAAAAAAAAAATCAAACCTAGGCTTAAAATAGTGAACTGGTTTCTCAACACAGTTTCATGTATGCCAGTGTATAATGTGCATGTCTGGTTCCCCATGAGGCTATGTGGACTAACCTGCTGGCTCTGAGACCCCAGGATTCATCTGGCTCTCTTTGTCCAGTTTAGATAGATAAATGGCTCCATGCCTGGCTTTTACATGCATGCTGAGAGATCTAAACACAAGTCCTCAGGTTTTCACAGTGAATATTTAACTCACTATGCCATCCTTTGGTCCTTCTCCATTTTAGTTTTAAAAAGCAGAGTGATAAGAGTTTTAAGTAGGGGCTGGAGAGATGGCTCAGAGGTTGGGAGCACTGACTGTTCTTCCGGAGGACCTGGGTTCAATTCCCAGCGGGACCATATGGTGGCTCACAACCATCTATGATGAGGTCTGGTGCCCTCTTCTGTGGAACTGTATGCATAATAAATAAATAAATCTTTTAAAAAAAAAAAAAAAAAAAAAAAAAAAAAAAAAAAAAAAAAAAAAAAAAAAAAAAAAAAAAAAGAGTTTTAAGTATAGTTTAGTGATAGAGTACTTGCCTAACACGGGCAAGGCTCAATCCCTAGCACCACCAATGAAAAAAGTAGAAGGCTATGTGTATGTGCGACCCTCTCAAGACTAGGATTATAGGCACGAGCATACACATATCTCAAGGAAAACTCATGTATTCTTTGATTCTTTCACAGAATTATCACTTTTTTTCTTGGCTGTTTTCTTTTATAACTGCTTAGGAATAAAGTGAATATCACTAAGAAAACGACAACTATTCTAATAGTTACTAAATTATCAGGCTTGAAAAATGAACAATACCTTTAAACTCTAAAATGAAACGTAAGTCTATATAAATTAGAAAAATTCAAGTCAAACAGTCATAATTTTCCTGTCATCAAATGACTCATCCACTTCCATTATATAGCACGTGCATAGTTGGCCTGCTAGAAAGTCCTAGAAATGGATATATGCCAATGAAAAGAGAAGAGACAGGAAACATGGAAGTGCAAGAATGGAAGACACACAGGTCTACAGGGTACCAACTGTGAGGGACTGACTGCTCAGGGACAGAAGAGTGAGGTGCACTTGGGAAGTTATCATTACAGAAAATTCATTAATTCCAATTTTTAAAACTTATGAACTGCATATATGCATGCATGTTCATGTATATGTGTGTGTTTGATAGCTTGCCTGCTTATGCCATGGTACATGTGGTGGTCAGAGAACAATTGCAGGGATCAATTTTCTCCTTCCATCATGCAGATTCTAGAGATGAAATTCAGCTCATCAGGTTTGATGGCAAGCACCTTTACCAACTGGACTCTGAATTTCAATTTTTAATGCTGTCACTATTTTTAAAAATCATAGTACTAAATGTTTGATGATAATTGCTTTCTTAAAAAAATTATGAACATTTAAATAAAATATTTAGTGAAAACAATAATTACTTCATATCATCAAATCTTTATAGGGCACATATTGATTGACCAATACCAAATCATAAAAAATACATATTCCGCCTATATTGTTACTGATAAATAAATAATCTTTAGGCTAAGAGTGTTAAGATATAAGTTCCTCTCAAGGTCAAGAAACTTAAGTAGAAGACAGCTGGACTAGCAACTTCCTTGCTATTGGGGAGCTTACCATTAGATACACAGAATGGATGACAATCAGGACCTCTTTACCTACAGACTATGGATGCCCCCTGAAAAACCAACACTAACTATATCTTAAAGACAATTTACTTTATCTTTATTAGTATTTTTCTCCTTTCCTCTCTGCCTTCCTCTCTTTCCTCAGGAGTAAACCCAGAGGCTTTGTATGTTAGGTAATCCCAGTCTCTCTGAACTACACCTACCCTTTTTTACTTGTTTTAGATTTGTAGGCAGTGCCTTGCTCAACTATGCACACTTTACTATAAACTAATGATCCTCTTGCCTCAGTCTTGTAGTAGTTGAATTTCAGTTGTGTAACAAACACTATGTTGGGCTCCATCAGTGTTTTATATCAAAGCATAAAACGACCAACAACTTTTGGTGATGGAGAGCACTAGACACAGTTACTAGTTAGTGCCAACTTACAGTGTGTTCCCAAGGCCACTCGCATCATTATCACCTGGGAACTTCTGAGAAACTCAGAATCACAGATCCTACCCACGACCTCAATCACTACCTATATTTTAAAAAGACATAAATTAGAAGTCTCAAGCTTAAAGTTCAGATACATGATTTAGCAGGTATGTTAGGCCACTACTGAAACCAATTTTTAAAATGTACGTATACACAACAGTGTTTTAAGCCTTAATCTTAACTATAAATTAAAGGCAATGTTATACATTTCATTTACATACACATCTGCCAAACAAAGTTGTTGCAAAGATCAAGTAACATGATAGATGGTAAAGGTCTTTGTAAATTACAAAGCAAATACATTCAAATATGAGGCACTACGATTACGGTGCTTAATTACACCTTTCCTCTTTGATGTCTCACAGATCATCAGAGAATGTTATTAGCCTACACTACATAATTATGATAAAAGACTCCTTCATGTGTCACAAACCTTTTAAGCCCTAACCATTAAAGCCAAAGCCAAGAAAGCCACTAGAGTTACTCTTCCTATAACACTGATATTATCTTATTCCAAACACTTAATTTATTCTTCCAATTAAGTGGTTAACTCACTGCCAAAACCAAGTGCTCTGATAAAGGCTGCTTTTCCTTAGCATCTTGGCTTTCATGGACCACAGTGCAAGTTCTCCAACAGAGCAGTGTGTGGTTTAAGGCTGTAAATTATATTCTGTATTTCATGTTAAAGGAAGAATCCAGGATCCTTCTCCCTGAATCCTCATTAGTGCCCCCTTGTTATTTTGTAAAGAGTAACCTCATAAATGGTATAAATTGTATTCTATCTCTCTTTGTAGCTCTGAAGTCCTGCAACTCACTATGTAGACCAGGCTAGCCAGGAACTCAGAGGTCCTCCTGCCTCTTCTTTTCAAGTTCTGAGATTAAGAACATGAACCAACACATTCAGCACTATGGAATTTCTTACTACAGGGGCTTTGTGGCTAGCTTTAAATATTAAAATCTAAGAGCAATTTATTTTTAAGACATTTTTATAAAACATGGGAAATCAATTATCATCATAAAATCCTAACTCATTATAGCTAGGATGATCAACTGACTTTCCAACTGCTTACTCAAAGCCTTTCTCAACCCAGAGCCAAAAGTGTGCCTCTCCAGTCTGAGATGGATGTGCAGGACCCACTACATTGTTACCCCAAAGCCAATGAGAACCTTACTGAGAATTCAGACTCCATGCAGGGAAACAGAAAAGGATTAACACATGCAACTGTGCAGCAACACTTTTAGACACAATTTAACTTAAAACAAAACAAAACAAAAAACAAACAAACAAAAAAAAAAAAACCCAACCTGCCCCAGCACAAGAACAATCCCCATGTCAGCCTAAGAGCAGAGAATTAGTGCTATCAAGTGGCCAGAAACAAAACCAAGGCAAACTTCCACCAAATTCAATATCAGTTATTATCATTCAAAGGACCACTTTTGGAATATATTTAAAAAGTACTACCAAAGGCAAAGCTCTTATTATTTCTTCAAAAACTTCTTGACTATGACAGAAATAAAGATCTAATTTTAAGAAATAAAAGGTAAAAAATAGTACCTCTATAGATGTTTTCCCAGACTAAGACTGCCAGAATACATGACAGACAGTTCATTTAAAAATGACAGTTGATGTGTGGCACCAATGAGAGCCTGCTAAAAGGTGTGAGAGCAACTGTCCTTCCCAATAGCTGCGATTCAGGACAGATTCCTACCAGTCTCTGCTGCTCCAGAAGAAGATCAGCTTCCTCCTTCTCCTTTTTGTATAGGATCTCCATTTCCTGTAGCCTAGAAGCAAAATAAACAACAGAACAAAATAGCAAAAAAGAGTAAGTTGAGAAATCCAAGCTGTTGTGAAAGCTACTACATGTTTCAAAGTATCACACAGACTGCATAACACTTACGGATTACCTTTTTTCCATCTCCTGTTTCATATCAATTCCTTGTTTTTCAAGAAGCTCCCTTTGAGCAAATGTCCAGTCCACAGGCTCAGAGGGGGTCTCAGCAGAGGGCGTCTTCTCCCGCTCAGCTCGTGCTTGTTCAGGGTGGTTGAAACGAAAAACATGGTTTTTACCCATGATGATACGGTTCCCTAGAACAAAACAGAAATAGAAATAAGAATGTATTTGTTCTTCGGTGCTATGAGTCAGATTTAGGACCCTGTATATTCTATCAAAATTGTGTTACCACTAAGCAACAGCTTCAGTTACAAGGAATCAATTTTTAATAAATCATATCTAGTTTTTAAAATATTAATCTTTCCAGGCAAGGTGTTGTATGCTTAAATCCTAGCATTGAAGAGGCCAAGGCAAGAGGTTTACAACTTTGAGGCAATCTCAGACTACACAATGAAAACCTATCTCAAAAAAAGAAATATAATTTCTTCTTACTGTCAGAAGATGGATCATTAGCTGGGTGTGATAGCCCACCCATTTAATCCCAGCATTCAGGAAGTATAGACAGGAGAATCTCTGTCAGGCCAATATGGTCTATTCCAGGCCAACCAGGGCTACTTACTGAGACCCTAGCTCAACAACAACAAAAACAAATAAAACAAAAAACAAGCAAGCAATAACAAAAACAAGACTAAAAAGATAGCTCTATAGTTTTCTAAAAACGTGAATTCTAGGGTAACTTTAGCTTTTTATTTTTTTTTTAAATTGTTTTTTTGTTTTTTGTTTTTGTTTTTAAACTTTATTTATTTATTTATTTGCCTTGGTGTTTGCCTGGAACTGGAACTACAGACAGTTGTTAGCTGCCATGTGGGTGCTGGGAATCGAACCCGGGTCCTCTGGAAGAGCAGAGGGTGCTCTTAACCACTGAGCCATCTCTCCAGCCCCCGTAACTTTAGCTTTTAAATAAAAAGTTGTCACACAAGCCACATGTACATTGCTGAAGACTTCAGACTTCTCAGCCTCACCTGAGCGCAACTGAACAGGCTGGGCCACCCTCTTGCCATTCACGTATGTTTCTGAGCGCTCACAGGGCTCTAAAGTCACAATTACTAGGAAAAATACAAACTGATGTTATTATCATCAACTAGTACCATCAAAACATGGTTCACTATCAGGACTCAGGGTAACTAACCAAGAGACTCAAGTGTCTATAAGACAATTTTTAGTTTGTGTGGGGGTTTGCTGTTTTGTTTGTTTCAAGATACCAGAACTAATTTCAGTAAGCTTTTGGGAGCTATGACTATGATAAAAATATTTAACTAAATTTCATAAGCCTCAAAAAAGATAGAAAATATTAATTCTGATAAAACATGATACAGTAGAACTTTTAAGTATAATACACAAATAAAAGCTAACATTTTGGTTGATGGAGCTATTGCTTAGCACAAAAATGCCATTAGCCAGCCAACTGCTGTCCTGTTAATAAACTGAGTTATAGTCCAGACTCACACAAGATTGACTTCTTCTTCCCTTTAAGATAAAAATAAATTCTACTGGGCTAATATTAAAGATTTTTCAATTCATCCGTTAATTACAATAGTTAACTTTTCTCTTACTTTTCTATTAAATAGTTAACATTCAAGACCAAACCTAATTGCCTACATCCTGCTCAGTTCTTGGCAGTAACAAAAGGGCTCTCTTTCTTCATGCTATTTTCATGTTAAGTAGCTGTGTCTGTCTTTGCATTTAAAAATATCCCAGGTTTCTCCATTTTTCAATATTCTATTGACAAAAAAAATTCCACTAACAGAGATAGGGAATCCCTAGTCCTAAGGCTTTCGAATACTGCAGGGGAAAGAGGGTGCTTGAGAAATTAGAACACAAAACTCTCACCTTCACCAGTGCTGTTTCTCTCACTCCGAAAGATACAATGCTCTTCTTTAATGTGGGCCCCACTCAGCACTATGTCCTGGCGCCGCTCAGCATCTGCTTGGCCAACCCTGAACACAAGGGAAAGTGTTTCCCAGGGAAATTCAGACAAAAAAAGCACTTATAAACAATGAACCGCTTTCTCCCAAAGAACATCCTTTGATTATATATAAAAATGTGCTGCTTTTTTATATCAGACACTTTCAACTACAAATTCTATTCTCAAGTATGATGAACATCCTTACATGATCAACACACTGATGTAATTTACACAGTATAAAAAAAACAGGGCAAATCAAGTTCTCTAATGAACTCTTCCGTGTAGTTACAAGGTAATTCTCATTCAGGTTCTTCTAGAGGAAATTATGTGCTAACTTGGAAGAGGCGAGAAGGTAATTTATAATCATTCCAGAAAGGAGAAATAGCAAATTGTTACAATTTTTTTGACAATTCCCTTTAATTATCAATTATGTAGAAAAAAGGAAAATATTAAATGACTCAGACTAGAAGTAAATAAATATACCTTGTAATCCCATCTTTGATATAATAAAGCAGACACTCCGACATTAGTGGGTCTTCATTGAGGTTAACAAGATGTGGAGTCTGAAAAAGGTTATAAATTATTAGTTTGCGGCAAGAAACCATGAGAGTGCTGTAGCAACAAGGGTTTACAGGAGGCCTAAAAGCTTCTCAGACTCCCCAGAGTCCCAAAAGGAAAGAATCAATAAAATTTCTAGTTGTAATTCTGTAATTAATAAAAGAAGCATGCTCGCTCTACAGGCCTCCTCAAATTAGATTAATACATCCTGTTTAAGAACATGAGTCCTGCTGGGCATTGTAGCACACACCTTTAACCCTAGCACTCTGGAGAAAGACAAGTGAATGAATTCTCAAAGCTAGCCTAATCTACAGAGAGTTTCAGGCTAGTCAGCACTAGGTGGTGAGACCCTGTTTTAAAAAATAACATAAAATAAAAATAATGGGGCTGGAGATATAACTCAGTAGGTAAGACAACTGTTCCTCCAGAGGACTCAGGCTGGATCCCAGCTGCTAACCTGGGTGCTTACAAGCAACTGCAACACCTGTTCCAGTGGATCTGATGATCTCCTCTAGCCCAGGGACACCAGGCATGCACTTGACACTCAGAACATACACACAGGCAAAACAGACACATAAAATAAAATTTAAAAAAAATTTTTAAAAAGAACATAGGCTCTAAAATTAAGAAAATCTACTTTTCTTGTTTTAAGTTAAATATGTATGTGTATATTAAGAGAGATAATATAAATTAATATATGTGAGGGCCATAAAAGGGCATTGAATTCTCTAGAGCAGTGGTTCTTAACTTTCATAATGTTGCAGCCCTTTAATACAGTTCCTCATGTTGTGATGCCCCCCATCAAAACATTATTTTCATTGCTATTTCATATCTGTAATTTTATTAGTATTATAGACAATAATATAAATATCTGTGTTTTTTGATGGTATCAGGTGACCCCTGTGAAAAGGTCATTTAACCCCAAAGAGGTTGAGAGCCATTGCTCTAGTTACATGCAGTGTGAGCTGCCCAGCAAGTGTGCAGGAACCAAAGGGTCTTCTGAAGAGCAGCAGATGCTCTTAGTCACTGATCCATCTCTAACACCAAGTTCTTTGTTTTTAACAAACATTTGTATGTATGAATATATGTGTGCTATACATGTGTGCATGTGCCACAAAAGGCATATGAGAATCAAAGGACAACTTAAGGAAAGCGGTTCTCTCCTTCTACCTTGTGGGTTCTGGGGTTCAAACTCAGATTGTTCAGCTTAGTGGCAAGCACTTTTACTTGATACACAAAAGCCCAGATCCTCATAAAAGCATCGTCAACACAAAGGTGAAATTAAAAGATCAATTTTTGGATAAATTAAATACAATTCTTATAAATATCTAGATTAAAATTCTTTTTTTTTTTTTGCTTTGTCGTTACAGGGTTTCTCTGTGTAGGAACTCGTGTTGTGGATCAGGCTGGCCTTTATCTCAAAGAAACCTTCCTGCCTCTGCCTCCTGAGTGCTGCCAAGTGCTGGGACTAACGGTGTGCACTACTATGCCTGGCATGTGGGTGTATGTGTGAACACTGTGTGTAGGATACCCACAAGGTCAGAAGAGAGCTTTTGATTCTTTAGAGCTAGAGTTACAGGTAGTGTTTAGCCTCCTAACTTGGGTGTCAGGAACCAAAGTAGGGAGGGTCCTCTGGAAAAATAGCAAGTGCTCATAACTGCTGAGCCATCTCTCCAGCTCCTTTCTCCTTGTGTATGATCCAGGTTGGTTTTGAATTTATTATAAAGCAGATGCTAGACTCTGATCTTCCTGTATTCACCTCCCAATTGCTGTGATTATGGATGTGTGCCACCACACCCAGCTAAATCAATGTTTTCTGTTGAAAATAACATACTGGAATTTATAAGACAGTTTTGTGACTACGATTTTAAAAGGAAAAAAAAAAAAGCAAAAAAAAAAAATCCTAAGTACACTAGTTTACATCAAGCAAAAGTGTCAACTCAAAACTCTCTGACCTTGTACTCTAACCTAGAACATAATCTGTGCACATAGATACTTGTACAGTAGTAGAACATTGAACCTGGGGCCATATACATGGTAGGGTAACAGAGATCTACTCAGAACCTTGAAGGAAGTTATCAGTGCTGACACATATGCTTGGTACATCAATACATGCTCTACTGTTGTCATCTAAATAAGCACATAAAACAAGTATTTAATAAGGTGTTCTAGTATCCAACTCTAAGAAGTAACTCAAGCCAAAAAGAATACACAAGACATAATATCAGTACAATTAACTAGAAGGTCCCTAACTATTCTACAGCTATGATTACAAAAGTAGAAAAATGACTAATCTAATCACATCTTTAAAAGAAAAAAAAGCATCTGAAAATAGAGTAGAAGCATCTAGAGGATAAGGACTGAGGCTGCTTACTGAAGGAAATAGTGGTTGTAATAGAACATAGGACACTACTGTCCTTTATAAACCTCAATAGCTAAAAATGATTCCCAGAAGTTTAGAGCAGAGCTGATGACTACTGACTCCAACTCTTAAGCACTGGAATTGCAGACATAAGGCACTCAGCCCAGGGGTCATTGCATACTAGGGAAGTACTCAGCATTAAAAGGGAACGTGACCAAAGCACCCAGTGCTATGGCTAGGATAAGAAGGTAAGAGGAGCAACAAAAAGATGCTTAAGTATACCCAAGGTTAAAACTACCCTGGGATTTATCCTTTGTAAACACTATAATCATTTTGCAACTAAGTAGCCCTTGTACTGTAAGATGAAAGCAGAAATGTCTGAAGTTAAGCTAAAGGTCTAGATAAAAATGGCTCTATTGGAAACACATGAAGAGATTTCTTTAAGAAGACAAACTGTTTTGTTTCCTTGAGTTTTACAACACAGTTCACCTTTTTAGGTGAGAAAACGCCAAGTGTTCCTCCATCTTCCCGTATGGCAACTCCCATCTCAGCCAACAAGGCTTCTCTGGAAAACAAAAACAAAAACAAAAGCCCTGAGTAAATCAGAATGCCAATACCAAAATGTCAGTTAATTTAGTTTTAAAAGAACTACAAAACAAAATCTAAAGCTGGCAAGGGGGATATAGAATGATATGCTTATCACTAATGAGAACTTATATGTAAAAGAAACAACATTTAAAATAGGTCAAAGAATGTCCCCATGCTACAGTTCTGTTCATCCAGGTTTAAGAATTTTGAAAGTTTATATTTCTTACGTCTGTGCATCCAACTTGAAAAAATAATTTCCCCAGAATTTAAGAAAGCAATCAAAGTAACTTGGGGCTGAGCACTCTGGTTTTAACATCAGTGAAGCCACAGATTCAATACAGGGGGTAAGTAGGAGGGTAGGGGCTTGAGTATATGAAATATGGTCTGTAAATGTGATTTTTCTCTAATGTTTTATTCCTTTACCCTTCCCCCCCATTTTGGCACAGTAATTCTAGGAAGGCTTTTGTTTTCTGTTCATTTTTATTTGTTTGTTTGTTTGGTGTGTGTGTGGAGTATATGTGTGTATGTGTGTGTGTGTATGTGGAGTGTGTATATATATGTGTGTGTGTGTGTGGAGTGTGTATGTGGAGTGTGTAGGTGGAATGTGTGTATGTGTATGTGTGGAGTGTGTATGTATGTGCATGTATTGTGTGTGTGTGTCTAATGTTGTGAGGGCAACTTTGTGGACTTGATTCTCTTCTTCCACCTTTAAGTGGGGCTCAGGAATCAAACTCAGGAAATCAAACCTGAGTAGAAAGTGCCTTTACTTGCTGAGACATTTTGTCTGCCACAATGATTATAGTTTTTAAAAACTCTACAGTAAGAAAGTTCTTTGTTACATTTACTGATAGTACATCAGAGCTCATTTCTCCTTCATTTTCATAAAGGGAAAAGATAGAAACTGACTTTAAAAAAAAAGTGTGCATTTATCCCAACAGTATAGACAAAACAGGAATTTTAAAAGTTTATAACTTAAACTATATTTTTTAACCCAAAAGGTTCTAGACAAAGTAACTCTAAAAGACAGAGTCAGAACAGCTCTTTGAATATGGGCTTTTGCCAAGTCAAGTCCACTTTTTCAAAGTGAAAAATCTCCTTTACTTAGTATGATTTTTCTCAAACGCAAGCAACACTCAAGTGTGGAAACTATTAAGCCCATGACTTCCTAGAGCAGTGGTTCTCAACCTGCCTAATGCTACATCCTTTAAATATAGTTCATCATGTCGTGTAGTTATTTTTGATGTTACTTCATACCTGTAATTTTGTTACTGGTATTAATGGTAATGTAAATATGTGATATGCAACCCCTGTGAAAGGGTCATTCAATCACCAAAGGGGTCATGACCAAAAGGTTGAAAACCACTGCCTTAGAGAATCTTTAAATGTAGATTTCACTTCAAAATGTACATGTGACTGGATACAACTTCCTCCAAAGATTTATTTGTACTGTGTTTTAGGTGGGGAGAGAGTTCTTTGTTTTTAATTCTATTTCATCTTTTTTTACAAAAGTAACTCAAACTTCCCAGAAACTTAGTAGAATTCCAGATTTTTATCTTCTAACCTTTCCATTCTGATGGCCTCTGTTTTACGAAGTTTCTCTTCCCAGGTTTCATTCAACTCAGCAATGATCTTCTCTGATTCCTATGGAAGTTTGAAATGGAAGTCATAATTTAACATATCATAGCCAGCAAGGAAAGCTTAAGACACATAATATCCTTTGAAGACAAAGGAAGAATTCAATGTGAGGAGCCCTTTTTCTTTTTTTTATAAGGTAAGACTCAAAAACATGAAATATAAAACTGGGTAAACCTCAGACACAAATCTTTCAAGTCCTCGTAAAAATAGGCAAATAGTGAATTTGTGTGTGTGTGTGTGTGTGTGTGCGCGTGCGCACACACAGAACAGTATTAACAGCCAAGAATGTAAGGCATTTTCTTTTAAATCATGACTTCAAGTTATAATATTTATGCTGTTTATAATTTTATTGATTTATAAAAGCTCCAGGCTGGAGAAGTGGCTCAGGTTAAGAGCACTGACTGTTCTTCCAGAGGTCCTGAGTTCAATTCCCAGCAACCACATGGTGGCTCACAACCACCTATGACGACATCTGGTACCCTCTTCTGTATACTGTATACATAATAAATAAATCTTTAAAAACAAAACAAAACAAAACAAAACAAAAAAACCTCCAAGGACAGGCTGAAGAAAGTGTCAATTGAGTGGCATACTAACAAAGACAATCATTCCACATCACAGATAAGAAGACTGAAGACCAAAGTAACTATGTAATTAACCTAAGGTCATTTTATTCCTTGAGCTGAGTTGAGAGTTGTATTTCCTGACATTTTTTACATTTATTCACTCATTTTGTTGAGTCATGAGACTCTTTTTGAGACAGGTTGTCATGTAGCCATCCCTGGCCTCAAACTCACTGTTTAACCAAGGATGATGCTGAATTCTTGGTCTTCCTGTTAAGCGTTCCAGGTACTGAGACTACAGATATACCTTTTTATTTCTTCTTGATGATCAATTTATATGATAGGGCAAATCAAACATAAAAGTAATCATTTAGGTTTTTAACATTCAGAAGGTTGAACGATTACTTCATGGAACATTCCTTGAAGACATCAGATAGCTAGGGTTTACTGTCCTGGACAGTATGCTTCCTGAATGAACTCCAAGTGTGGGTCCTCAGACTGCTTAGCACAGCATTTTCCCTACCTGTTCCTGTGATGAATGTTTATGGATATTTATAGACTAAGTCTGGGCAATGGTACTCATAGTCCTGACTTTAATACCAGTCTATAAACATCAGAGCCAGTGGCTATAGCTGCACCCTTAAAACTTTACTGAGTTAAAAAAAAAACAAAACAAAACCAAAAAAAACCACAAATCAAGCACACAAAGACTTGAGCTCAGTTCAGGCTTTAAAGAAAACATTACAAATCATATATATGTAATTTATGTAATATATGTATAAATATTACATATTACATATCTTTTTTCTTTTTGCCAGAGAGGTTTATAGAGGAATTGAGGTATTAACATTATATTAGGAAATAGGCTATTCAATGGAAAAAGAAGTAGCAGCATCTATGTATAAGCAGTAATAAAGGTCTATAGTTAAAGATACAGAGAAGCACAGACAATAAACCACTAGGAAGATAAATTAGCTTCCACTGTTGCTGTTTTCATTGCAGTATTTTTCTCTTGTAGTGTCATGACTTAGGAATTCAGCTCCTAAAACATTCTCAAGCGTTTGTACTGTACAAATGCTGTCCCACACTCTGGACGAAAGATGTTTATGCCTGCATCATTAAAATGCAGGTCTGTCCAAAAGGAATTCTCACCATTCACAAAATAAGAGCAGAACTAAGGCGCTTATGCTTCAGTGAACTACTTGATCACAAAGCTGTAAAAAAGCCATTTGCACTCTAAAAGAAAGTTAGAAAAATAAATATTTTACTTATGTTTTTTCAGGGAAAATTAAGAGCTCAATTTATTTGCTGATTAACGTATTACAGCTTTGTTTTCATGAGATTAAGCAGCTGAGGGGAGAACTCCTTGAATAATGATAGCATTATTCCCTAGAAGCCATTTGGGAAACACTGAGTGACCTAATTTTATAAAAACCTAGTTACTGTCTTAACTCCTAACATGTGGCATTACTTTCAGTTTGTTCTAGATGACAGCCAGAAAAAAATTTCTCCTTTCCACTAGAGGAGGAAAAAAAGATAGTGCAAAAAGCACAATAATAAATAGTTAAGATCCAAAATCCCCAAAGTGAACATTTGTTATAAAATAAGAAAATTTCACTTCTTCCAACTGCCAGAGTTCTGCTGGCAACATGATCACTGACCCCTACTTATGAGAAAATTTGTGAATGAACACACTTTCCCACACAATAAAGTCTATTAGACAGTTTCCAAGTCAATTTTACAACAGCAGAGATCACTCTGCATCTTGCAACCTTCAAAGATTCCCCTTCCTTTCCTTTTGCCAGACATTTTAGAACTTCACTTACTTCCTGAATCAAGACACACAAGCACTGGCTTTATTTTCAGGATCATCTTCTTTTTAAAGTAACTAAATGGCCAATGGAAAGGATGAGATGATAAAAAAGAAAACTCTGAAGCCCATTTGATATAAAATCTGTTACAGCTTTACCTGAAAACTAAACCGAAAACATCGACAACGGTTTACTTTCAAGAGTGAAGATGCCCAATAAACTAATCTGTCTTTTCTGAGACATTGTTATTCTGTGTAGCCCTGACTGCTCTGGAACTCACTCTGTAGAACAGGCTGACCTCCAACACCCATAGATCCATCTGTCTCTGCCTCCTGAGTGCTGGGATTAAAGGCGTGCACCAACAGCACCCAGCTCTTTCTTTCTTAACCTTTACCATTGAGCTCAACTGTCTTTGGATGATTAGCATTGGTAATAGGGGATCCTGAATGATGGTGAATAGGATCCCTGACTAGTAGCATGGCTGTAACTTCCCAAATTCTACATGAGTTTCCCCTGCCCTGATACTCTTGAACACAACGGCCAAGAGGTAGAAGGAAACAATATTCCTGGAGGTAGTAAGCAAAAAGAAAAAGAGAGACAGAGAGAGAGAGAGAGAGAGAGAGAGAGAGAGAGAGAGAGAGAGAGAGGGAGGGAGGGAAGGAGGAATGAAAGGAGGGAGGGAAGGAGAAGAAGAGAAAGAAAGAAAAGAAAACATGATGCTCCTGATGTGGTCTGACCGCTGGCAGCAATGCTGACAGTTGTTCTCAGCACCACAGATGACACCTGTATGCTCTCATTGTAGTCACTGAAGAGAGGAGTTAAGCACTGCTCCTGGCTTCCACAAGAGACAAGACAGAAATGGACACAGCCAGCAATAGGCAAAAAGAACCCTCCACCCACAGAGCTGGGATCCAGGGATAAAGCAATGTTTAATCAACTTAGCTGGATTTAAAGTCATGTCAGAGTGTCTGTGAGAGTACTGCCAGAGAAGTTGAATCAAGAGAGAAAACCCACCATGAATATGGCTGCACTATCCTACATACTAGGGTCCCAGACTGAAATAAAGGAGGAGAAAGCGAACTGAGTACTGGCATTACCTTTTCTCTGTTTCATGATCTACAAAGATGTGAACAAGCAGCCTCAAACCCAAACATCTATGCTTTCTCTGTACACTAACCTCAAACCATGAGATATAGTAAGTTGCTTCTTCTCAGGTATTTGGTTCTAACAAGTAACCAAAGGAGTGGGCTGGGCAATCTGCAGATGTGTAGCACCATGGCCCAGGGACCCCAGGTGCCCCAGAGAAGAGAAATCTGTTTCTCCTGTAACTAAAGGCTTTGTGAGAACTTCTAGAAGGTATAATTTCATGTAACCTAACAAAGCTGGTATCACTACTCAAATGTTCAAATTTCCAGTTAGCTGTATATTAGTTTTACTAACAGAGGAATGGCTCTATAAAGAACTCTATCTTCAATAAAACCAAATTTTCCATCAGTTATTTCATTTAAAAGAAAATTATTACTTTTTAGAAAGGATTTCATGTATCTAGGATGACCTTGAACGCCTTATCCTAATTTCTCTGTCTCCTGAACACTGTGTCAATAGGCTCATGCCACCATGTCTGGCTTTAAAACTGAATTTCTAACAAGCAATGTTACTATGACTTATAAATTACCCTCAAATTATTATTAAGCCTCTACTTCTCAGCTATTTTGCATGGCTATTTTATGACTTTTCTATCTCTGGCCAAGTTAAACCCAAATATTCTGATAAAAAGAAATCAACTGATAAAACAATTTCATTTTCAGGGTACCACTAACTTTTAGCATCTCAATGTGCTAAGTCAAAATTTCTGGAATGATATAAAATGCTTTACATTCAATCTTTAGACTCACCTTCAGACGTTCAATGGCTTCCTCCCCTCCAGGTGTAGACATGATCCGCTCTTGAATGCTGGTCACAGATGTTAAGCCCACCTGACTATTAAGTGAGCATGAAGATGGAGATGAAGTGAGGGACCCCATGGATGCTGTGGAAAAATTGCCAGGGCGTTGATTCTCAGAGGCTAGCAAGTACCTATGTTTATTGTTCTGAAAATCTTTCAGATCTGGGAGACAGAAAGAAGGGAGGGTAGAAAAAGAGAAGGCGAGAAGCAGAGGAGGAAAAGAGACAGGAAGGAACACCAGTGTGAGAAAGGACAGCATCAAAGCGCCAGGACTAACACACATGGAATCACAAAGACAAGCTCTAAAACTGTATTAGATGGCAGTTCTAAAACATGTCACTCTGTAAAGTTCCATCCTAAGCAGCCAGTCACTTCTGAATTTAGAAATAACAAGTGTCTAGTATGGGAGGGTGCAACCAGAACTTCAAAGATGCCTTTTCTAAACAAATAAACTATAGTCATTAAATTCTTCCTGCCATTTTAAGTCTTCCATTGCTACAATTTTACTACATTTTTAAACCCAAGTAATTTTTAGAAGAAGGGGGATGAGTAGTAATTAATACCACATACTGGCCTAGCTCAGTGTTGGATGGAATTCAACAAAAAAATTTAAGAAATGTTAGTTGCAACTCTGAGCATTTAGTACTCTATGCATAGCAGCATCTTAATATGCAAAAATATACTCTAAATTAAAATAAGTAATTGTAAAAATGAAAATAGTTTTGAGGAAGTATGATAATAACTTTGTAATAAATAGTTATTTTAACAAGACAGAACAATTAGTGAATTACAATTTTTAGTATATTTTCCATTTATGAGACACAGCAAACAAAAATTAAAAACCATTTGATAATTTAAGTAAAACTCTTCTGTGTCTGATGGCACAATCACTGAGCCATTGGTAAGTCTGCTACCTAATATGATAGCCAAGTTTTCAAGACATGTTTCCACTAACTAAGATCTAGAATACTACTGAAATTATGGTCTTAAACTTGGTCTTTAGGGCTTTCAGAGAACTTGGGTTCAATTCCCAGCATCCACATGGCAGCTCTCAACTGTAACTCTAGCTTCAGGGCAAGACACCACTGTACATAAAATAAAAATAAATAAATAAATCTCAAAAAAAAAAAAAAAAGCTTGGTCGTGATAAAAAGTCTACCAATAACAAAACTCAGTAATTGGCTCTTTTGTAATTTCATTCATTAATCATCTTTCTCAGTTGAACAGTAGAGAAGCCACCATTATTGGTACAATCATTTCTATTTTTCTGTCTGAAGACAGGGTCTCATGCATCTTAGTTTAACTTCATAAATGATACATGTAGGAGAATAACCTTGAACTCCTGACTCTGGCCTCCCACACCCAAATGCTGATTCTACTGGGATACAGGTAGGTGCCATAACATCCATTTACATTTCTATGTTAAAATTATCTCATTACGGGGCTGGAGAGATGGCTCAGCAGTTACGAGCACTGTCTGCTCTTCCAGAGGACCCGGGTTCAATTCCCAGCACCCACATGGCAGCTCACAACTGTCTGTAGTTCCAGTTCCAGGCAAACACCAAGGCAAATAAATAAATAAATAATAAATAAATAAAGTTTAAAAAAAATTATCTCATTACAAGTTTTCTTTATTACATTTATTTATTTTGTGTGTTCCTGTGTGGTCAGAGAACAACTGGTGAGAGTCAGTTTTCTCCTTCTACCATGCGGGAACCAGGGATCTAAATCAGGCCCTCAAGTTTGGTAACAATCACCTTTATACACTGAGCCATCTTGTTGGCCCTCATTTTTAAATTTGAGAAAGTCTACATTACTTGAATTCATATCAATACTAAGTTTTCCTTAAGGGATGTGAGGCAATAAAAGCAGTTGGGAAAAACATCACTCTCTGGGTTTACTATTTAATGAAAACCAGTTCTTGAAGCCCCTAAAAGCATGTGTTAGTTGCTTCAAGACAGTTTGAAAACTACCATCTGCAAATATATAACATGGGGAAACAAGCAAAGAGGCATGTTTTAAAAGGCAAACAGGACTTGAGCAAAAGTCATCTGTCAGATGATGGCAGCAAGGCGGAAAAGAGGGACAGCCGGAGATTAGAAGGTCCTGTGGACACATGCAAACCCTAAAATGCATTAAGAGAAGTAGATTCAAAGGGAAACTGAGGAGTAGCCAGGGCTACTCTCCTTTGTGGATGTAAGATTAAAATTTAGTCATGCATGGTTTTCAGGAAATGCCACAGCTGCTAGAAGAGATAGGCAACAGGCCAGCAGCAGCACCATGAACACAAAAGCAAGAACAAAAAGGCATCCTCTCCACACCAATATTCTTCAGCTTTGGAGATCTCAGACAGAGCTGTTCCAGGCCAAGAGTCACATGTGGGTTTGGGCATGCCAGTACTCTGGGCTTAAGTCAGCACAGTAACTGGTACTACATTTGGGTTCTCCTATGTATTCCCTTGTCTTAAATAGATTCCTATAGATCAGGAGAATCTAAAAATCCCCAAACTGAGATATGACATATATTGATAAATATGAAAAACATAAACTATTTCATTGCCAACATTTATATTGAAAAAAAAAATGGCTGTGATCTTTTGTAATATACATCTTCATTTAAGTCATATATTTTAGAAACCTATTTTAAAATTTTAACTGGCAATTTATGAGAAGAGGAAAAATGTCTATCTAATGATCAAGTAAGATAAGGTCCAAGTTATGTAGAAACCCAATGGAGTATAAGCACAAGGGAGTGCTAGCCCAACATGTACAGAGCTCTTTAATTATAGACAGTTTGGCTAACTGGAAATGATTTTTGTAATTATACAAAGACTCACATTTGCAATGCTAATTAAAGATAAATTTTCCTATTAAATAAGAGGTTCATAAAAAGAAGCAACTCAAGAGGGAAAAGGGGATGTTGATATAATAATGATTAAAAGCAAGAGCTCTGAGTTAAACTGTGTAACCTACACACAAGTAACCATGGTGTCTTAGAAGAAGAACCATTCCTGGCTATAGTAAAATGAAGATAATTTTATCAATAACAGAATTAAAAGAGACAATATGTTTATTGTGCCTAAAACAGGGCCAGATACTTTATAGACACTCAAATAAATGTGAACTGCTGTCATCACTAGCCTTTTCAACTGTAATTTTGAATCTGATTTAATTATATGGATAGAAACACAGAAGACTGAATGGAAGACTCAAATTCTTATACCTCTCAACGTCAGTCAAGGCATAAACTAAAATTCATTAAGTTACTTTGCTAGTGGAGAAAGGTAAAAACGAGAATTTAATTTCCCATCACACTCTGTCTGGGATTTCCCTGTGAGAACTGCTGGCATGCAAAGCTCATTGTAAGGCTGACCCAGTAAAGGCCAATTAACAAGTCGGCATACGGGGAATAACCAATACATGATATACACACATTTGCCTCCACTTCCAGAGTAATCATCAATCAGTGGATCAACTAAAGATAAGCAAGAGGGAAAATACAAGAAGGGTCAAAGTTCAGATTCAGGAGCGACATAAGAGTGGGATTTGGCATTTGAGAACTAAAAAATGAAAATTCAGTAATATACATTATCATTTTCACAAATTAATTAAAATCCAGATTATAATCAATAAAAGGTAAACTGGGGGAGGGTTTGAAATCTGTTAGTATTTCAAAGTATATTTCTATATTAAAAATAAAAATATTCTTTATTAAATAAACCCATATTCTATCTGAAGAATCTATTTTATGTCAAGAATTTTTTTTTAAGTACTAAGGCTAAAACCAGGGTCTTGCACATGCTAAACAATAGTGATCAATAATTGGCTACACTGCCAACCATAACTTAGAAAAAGTTGGACTACACACTCTATAGAGAAATGATTAAGATTTTAAAAGCATGCATTATAAAAGAAGACTGCACAACAGTACTTTCTGAAAGTCTAGTTCTTGAACTTGACAAGAATCAGATTTTTCCTCTTTACTTTTCCATAGAGAACTAGGATCATTCAAAGGTAAATCTTATCTGAAACTAGACTGAAATAGTGAATTCTTTTTCTTCTTCTGGTTTTTCAAGACAGGGTTTCTCTGTTTAATAGTCCTGAAACTCACTTTGTAGACCAGGCTGGCCTTGAACTCACAGAGATCCACCTGCCTCTGCCTCCCAAGTGCTGGGTTTAAAGGCATGTGCCACCACTACACCAGGCTGGAAAAGTGAATTCTTACACATGTATTATTACTACTGCATTAATTCAGAGAAACAAGAGCTTCCAGTAATACCTTTATGACGTGATTAATTTTTCAGTATAAATTTAACATCAAAAAAATCAGGCGGGGGTGGGGAGGGAGGAGGCAGGACTGAAGCAATGGCTCAGAGGTTAAGAGCACTGGCTGCTCTTCAGAGGTTCTGAGTTTAATTCCCAGCAGCCACATGGTGGCTCACAACCATCTGTACTGAGGTCTGGCACCCTCCTCTGACCTGCAGGGATACATGCAGACAGAATACTGTATACCTAATAAATAAATAAATAAATCTTCAAAGAAAATTAATGTAGCACTTAAAAAATTGGAACTTGGAGGCACATTCTACAAAACGAAATTTTGAGACTATTTTATTTCACTGGCATTTCTAAGGAAAAAAACTTGTAAAACCATTTTACTACCATTTAGCTTCATCAAGTCTCAAAACTCAGCTTATTTTGTTTACTTACTTATTTGGGGTAGGGTCACACTGTGTAACTCTTGAATTCACAGAGATGAGTCTGCCTCTGCCTCCCAAGTGCCCACTACACCCGGCTCTAAGCTTGTTTTAAGTGTAAGAATCTAGAAAATAAAATAAGATTCTGTATGATCCTTATTCACTTACTATCAATAATATCTCCTAGTCCCTGAGCACGAAGAAGGTCCTTCAGTCGGGTCACTTCCTCCTTCAACTCTCGAACCAGTTTGGCATTAGGATCCTCATTGATAACAGCATTGCACTTAATTTGTTTTGCACGATCTGCATATCTAGAGACAGAAAGAAAATTCATCCTTGCTATTTCTCAGAGACTCTACTCCTCATAAATAACATATCATTTACTCTGAAGCAAACATTTGAAGAGCCTTGGTAAATAAGTTATTAGTATGAGGCTTTAGAGCACTTTACAGAGGTGACACAGGCTCAGAGGAACTTAAGTGCTTTGGTAAGATCACAGCAGAAATGAATGCAGAGCGAAGACTCAAGCCCAGCCCGTCAACCTTTACAGTGTTCTTTTGCTGTATTGGAAGTATCTTTTTTTTTTTTTTAAAAAACTTTATTATTTATTTGTTTATTTATTTGCCTTGGTGTTTGCCTGGAACTACAGACAGTTGTTAGCTGCCATGTGGGTGCTGAGAATCGAACCTGGGACCTCTGGAAGAGCAGACGGTGCTCTTAACCACTGAGCCATCTCTCCAGCCCCTGGAAGTATCTTTAATGGGACAAAGATATCTTCAGATTAAAATATGCTACATATAAAAATTTAACAAATATTCTGTTGGTACTTTGTTCAGTGCTATATGTACTGAAAACTGCATTACTTTTTACAACTTGAACATATCTAGAGACTATCTATAAAAGGGAACACTTGTATTAACAAAAAAATAAATACTATAAGAAAATTTTATTATCTAAAAGTTATCCAATATCTCACTCAAATAATTTGAACATCTTTCCTTTAAACAAGCTCTGACTTATCCCAAAAAATCTGGAAGCCATACAAGCAAGCTCCACTGTAACAAAAACAATTTCCCCTTAGTATGAAAACAAAGGATCACATGACAGCCTCAACAAGTAAGAAAATCTCTTGCATACAAAATTACTCAAGTACTAGGATCAAAGGAGAGTACCTCAGAGTGCTCAACGTTTCATCATAGTTGATATCTGCTGGGCTCAGAGCAGCAACCATTGCAGTTCGAGAGTTGCCACCTAAGAAAACAAATATGAGCATCTCAAATCACACTCATTTTTAGAAGGAGAATTTTATTTGTGTTAAAACTGAGAGCAGACCTGATGATTCAATCAAAAACCAACATATTTCTCACTCTTTCTTTTTTGTTTGTTTTGAGAAGGCTCATGTAGCCTTGCTGATTTGAGTTGGCAATCTTTCTGCCTTCATTTTCTAAGTGCTGGGATTATCGTTATGTGCCACTATGCCTAGACCCAAAAACATTCCTACCTGTCCCCATGCTAGGCGTTGTTTCACTCCCATTCTGCTTTTTGAGTCTCCTGTTCAGGCACCGTTCTACTCTCTGATAAAACCACTCTAGACAAGTATGATAGCACGTCTATAATTCCTGCACAGGAGGCGGTATCAGAAGTTCGATGCCAGCCTAAGTTGTACATGATCCTATCTTAAACAACCACTCTGATCAAGATCTCAACCACTCCACCAAAGATGCCCTCAGTGATGGGAAAGCTGATTGATTGCTTTTTCTGAATGAGGAGGAGCAAGGAATGAGGAGAAAGGCTAAAAGGTCAAAGAACACCAGTAGTAAGGAGAAGTAAGGCTATGTAGCATGTACTTGGCTATGTAGAATAAAAAGGGATATGAGTTTCTAAGTACTCTGAGGAAGGGGCTAGAGAGATGGCTTGGTGGTTAAGAGTGCTAAGTGCTTTTGTAGAAAACAGTGTTTGCTTCCAGGGGATCCACTGCTACCTTAGAAGCTCTGCAGGCACCAGCCATGCACGTGGTGCACACATACATGTAGGCAACCACTCGGGCATATAAAACAAATAACCCTTGGCAGGGGCAGTAAGCTCTGAAGAAGAAACAACCTTTCAAGTAGCTGTACAAAGGACAGAAGATAATAATTAGTCCTCAGTTCGTGTCCTTTACTAAGTGAATCCAACCAGAGGAAATCAAAAGCAAAGCCAGAAAAAGACAAGAAGCTCTCAAGTTGAGTTACTATGCACACATCATCTAGAGACTATTCTTCTCCAAAGCAGATATGAAATAATGAGCCATAAAAGATCATTAAATAGCTTTAAAACAACAATTACAAAGTTAACGCAGATTAGTGGTCAGCATACCTAGATTCTCTCGAAGGAGCCAAGTAAGAACAGAATCCCTGTAAGGAATAAAATCGGTTTTCTTCTTCTTTTTACTCTATTAAAGAAAAGAAAATAATTTTAGCAATATTATGGTGGAGAATTCACATAAAAAGTAAACCAGTCTAAACTTCTGAAATAATCAAATTGTAATGGATTTTCATCGTGATTTAAACTCACAGCTCAATACTTCAAAAAGCACATGCAAAACAATTTCTTTTAGAATTTCATTCTTAAATCTTTATAACATAAAATGTCAAGAGAGTACTACTACAATATACATGGCAAACTTACCATGTAGCTTTAACCATGATTATTTTGTCATTATCCAAACCTCTTGAGTAAATTGTAGGTACAAGGTCTAAATACTTCAGGAGATAAGTAGTTTATAATTTGGTAATTTGGTAAATTCAGCAGTAAAATACTATTATCTAATATCCTATACACATCTTTAGACCTGATAATATTTTAAAACAAACCCAGTATTTCACTTATAAACACTTCAAGCATATATGTTTGAAAAGGCGTTGAAAAAAAACAACATAAGCAGTGAGATGGCTCGGGACTTGACATACCAGGTTATAACAAATTTGTTCCCCAAAGAAAAAGGCCAACTCACAAAAGTTATCCTCAGACATAGCACATGCGTGCCTTCAACAATAATAAAGAAAATCTTTTAAAACAAGATCCAAAAGGTGGAAAAAACCCAAACATTTGAATACTAAGTATTTTAATGCAAATACAGCCTCTACTCTACCCTGACCTTATTTCATATAATTCTTAACCATTAGAATATTTGTATAGAATATAAAGAAGAGAAAAATATACACCATTGGGTAAAGGAAGATACAAAGAACCTTTTCTAGCTTCAGTTAAAAGTTTAAATTGAGGGGCTGGAGAGATGGCTCAGCGGTTAAGAGCACTGTCTGCTCTTCCAGAGGACCCGGGTTCGATTCCCAGCACCCACATGGCAGCTAACAACTGTCTGTAGTTACAGTTCCAGGCAAACACCAAGGCAAATTAATAAATAAATAAAGTTTTAAAAAAAAAAAAGTTTAAATTGATTCTACAGCCTTTACTTCATCCATGTATTGCCAAATAATAGAAAAAAAAATGTTTTAAGTTACACATAGGCTTCTATGGTAAGAAGTAGGTAAGATAAAACAGGATATAGCAATATTAATAATATATAATCTTGTTTTATTTTACTTGTTTGCAATAATCTCAATAAATTAACTATGTTTTAGAACAGGACTACAAGAAAATATAACTTACTCTCTTTAGAGTAGTTCATAGAACTATTAAGAGACATTCTTACAGATCACTGGAGTAAACATCACAACACACCATAAAAGCTTCCTCAAGGGGGCTGGAGAGATGGCTCAGTGGTTAAGAGCACCCTCTGCTCTCCAGAGGACCCGGGTTCGATTCCCAGCACCCACATGGCAGCTAACAACTGTCTGTAGTTCCAGTTCCAGGCAAAACACCAAGGCAAATAAATAAATAAAATAAAGTTGTTTTTTTTTAAAAAAAAAAAAAAGCTTCCTCAAATTTCTCTTTCCAAAGTACTTTATGTTCCTTAACTATTTCTAATATGAAGTCTCATGATTCACAGCCATCCTAAATAATCATTCTAGATTCCAGAGCCAGAAAAAAAAGCAACAAAATCTTTTTGAAGGTTCTACTCTAACTTTTTTCTATTTTTTCCTCTAAAAAAGTGAACACCATAGGGCTGATCATTTAGCTAGTTCAGGGTGACCAATCCCGGCTGTACCTTGCTGGTGCAGTTATCCTACAAATGAAAGCATTTAAAGGAGAGAAAAAGAGCACAGGATAAGCCTCTAGAATAAATGGAAATCGGCGTACTGTCTAGAGACAAGAAGAGATTTAATTCTAAGTGATTTAAATGACCCATTAATCTACATTAAAGCATACAAAAAACTACCCTGGGTTTTAAACATAAATAATGAAGACTATGCAAAATCTGTTTTAGCTTTAGTATGCCAGTGTTGCAAAAACAAAGACTTTTTAATGTACATATGAACTGCAGGGGCAATGATGGTATGTTAAGATAATAATGAAATTGAAAAATGATAATGTTGCTGTTCTCAAAAGGTACATCACAATGCATTGTTTATGGAAATGTTGGTGGAAACAAACCTACTCTATTGTCAGTCATATAGAACATACATGTATCCACAATTATGCTCAATACATGGCATTTCATGACTGAGACTCACCTACATATTTCTATATAATTTTCCCATAATTTTAGTATATTCTTTCTACTTACTACAATCAAAATCATTTGATGGTGCATTTCTAAGAATGCACTCATGTCATTAAATGATACATGACGATATTTTTAAAAGACATAGTACTGGCTTCTAAATTAACATCATTTTCCAAAGCCACCTCATTCAAAATACCCCAAAAACAGATTCAGTTTTTATGAAGTCAGAGTTTATGTCTTTGCTCTAGCTTTACACAGATACAGCTGTTGTCATTCTACCTTTAGTACAAAGCTATACTATATTCTATCCCTATCTGGAAAAAAAAATTAAAAACCACATAAAAAAGACAAATAGTACAACCTTCATAAAGAAGCAGAAATTTCAGCAAGTTAACTTGCTGAGCAGACACTTCCTCTTAGACTGAAACAACACTTACCACTTCTGCCAAGGCCGAAATGACTTTGCCCAAAGTTGTAAGAGACTTATTAATATTTGCACCTTCCTAAAATAAACACCAAACATGAAAGAATTACAACAAAGAATTTCTACTACTGCAAACCACTCATATTGCTACAAGCTGAGTATATATGCTTTTCCCCCAACCACCCCCTACCCCTGTGGGTTCTGGGGATCTGAATCAGGTCCTTGAGTACCAGCAAGCATTTTACCCACTGCACCATCTCCTTAGCCCCACATATCTGCTTAAGACATAAGTCCTAAAGATATGCGTAGCCTTTGGTCTTTCTTCTGCTCACTTGGTAACACGCTGAGACCACATATATACCTTTCTGCCCAATCCTTTCTGCCTTCAAGATGCTTGTGGTTCAAACTCTTACAGAAGCAAGCCTTCCTCCCACATGAAAGGCCTGTCTTTGTTAAACAATCTCTGTCAAAGTCCACACTTGTTCTTACATCTGTATCTTATATATCCCAGTCTCATTATACTTACTCTTCCATCTAGCCAAATTTTGCCCATTTCTAGATTTGCCTAACTAGATTTGGCCCATAGCCACTGTTTATAGATGCATGTCATAAAACACTGATTGACTAGACTGGGTTGCTAAATAAATACCTTTAATCGAGTTCCTTTGGCACCAGTTGAATCAGCTCGTTCACTTCCTGCTAGATCCACCAAGCTGATTTTACTGACCTAAGTAAAGAACAATAACATGGAAATGTGGTGATATATTGTATATTTAATAAAAATAGTCTGGAATATCAGAGGACAAATTCATCCACAGAGCCAATCCTGAAGGACAGGGAGTGGTGATCCAAGCCTTTAATCACTCTGGAGGCAGAGATCCTCTGGATCTCTGAATTCAAGGCCTAACAGAGCCAGGCAGGAGTGGCACATACCTTTAATCCTAGCTCTAGAAAAGTAAAACCAGGAAGTAAGATAGCTGGGCAGAGACAGAGGAAGGAGGAGTTCAGCTTCCCTGGTGACTTCCCTTTAGGGCTGAGGACTGAGAGGTTGGAGTCAGAGGATTGAGGAGATGTGTCTAAAGAGTGGCTGGGTGAAAATTGGCTGTGGTTTGATCCCAATCTCTCTGCTATTTCAGCTTTTCCCCAATATCTGGCTATGGGTTTTTATTATAATACCAAATAGAATTTGTGGAATATGGAAATTAAAAGATAAGGAAGCTATCTAGGTATGGTAGTATGTGGCTGTGATTCCAAATACTCAAGAGACAGAGGAATCATCAGTAGAAGAACCATCCATAAGCTCAACGACAGTCTGTTCTATACAGTGATAATGATTTCAAGACTTAATTATATTCAGGAAGCAGAGACAGGTGGATTTCTGTGACCTCCAGGCTAGTCTGGTCTCTACATCAAGTTCCAGGCCAGCCAGAGACACATACTGAGGCCCTGTCTAAACATACATTACATACACACAGCCCCACTGGCATACACATGAAGCTTATTAAATTAGCATGAAGCACTGAACAAACGGGAGCTCTCATAGACTTCTAGTGGCAATAATTTTGAAACTATTTAGTTATTTCTTAAAGTACATATGCCTTTAATCCCAGCACTTAAGAGGACCTTTTCGGGGGGCTGGAGAGATGGCTCAGCAGTTAAGAGCACCCTCTGCTCTTCCAGAGGACCTGGGTTTGATTCCCAGCACCCACATGGCAGCTAACAACTGTCTGTAGTTCCAGTTCCAGGCAAACACCAAGGCAAATAAGTAAATAAATAATAAAGTTTTTTTTTTTTAAAAAAAAAAAAAAAAGAGGACCTTTTCGAGTTCAAGACTATCCTGATCTACAGTGCAAGTTCCAGGACAGCCGGGACTGTATAATAGAGAGAGTCTTCCTCAAAAGACAAGACAAAACAAACAAAAAACCCAAACCAGAAGCTAAACACACAGCTGACACAAGACTCAATTCCACTCTTAGACAGTATTCACCAATAGAAAAAAAAATAAAGAAAATCAAATTTCCAGCTGTGCATAGTATATATAATCTGTAATCCCAATACTAGGAGGCTAATTTCCCAGGAATGAAGCATACTATGCATGCCTTATTATTTGCAGACATCCCTGCAACAACTTTATCATTGAACATTATTGCTGTCCAGTCAAGAAAAAAAGAGTATTTTTCCTGAAAGAACTACTTAACTGTTTTTCATAATAAGTAAACTAGCCAGGTGGTGCTGGGTGCATGCCTTTAATCCTAGCACTTGGGAAGCAAGGTCAGATAGATGAAGTGAGTTTGAGGCTAACCTGGTCTACACCCTGCCTCAAAAAAAAAGAAAAAGAAAAAAAAAAGTAAATTATTAGACCCAAAGTTTTAAATTATTTTTGAGCTGTGTTTTCTATCTTTCAGTTCCATTAAAGACCCACACTGAAAACTGGTGTGGGGTAAATGGTGAGAAGAAATTAAAAACCTCCATTAAGTAAAAGAACATTTATCCTGTCCAAAAAAATGCAGAAAGTAGTAGTGCAATGAGGATTTCTCAAAATTTTTGCCACAAAAATCTCTTCAGGACAAGAGATCAAAAGTTCTCCTACCTTTTCAGTGGAAAGGTTAGTCTCAGTATCATGTTTCTTCTGGGTGAAAACAATGGTAAAGACAGCATGGGAACGACTACTTGTTTCATTCATGTTGGTAGCTGCCACCGTCCTACATAAACCCAAAGATGACCGTTTGACAAGAGAATTCTTCCATGAGCGTTAAAATGGATAGCAGGTTCTATACAACCATACATAGCAATCACAGACAACAGCCTTAAGCTTACTTAGACTAAAGAACTGTCACATAGACAATTGCTCTAAATGCTCTTATTTGTGAGCCCATCAAGTTATCCCAGAACTCAAAAGGCACCCCATCAGAATCACTTTTCATACTCCAGCTATCCCTTTAGTAGTCACTAGAGCATTTAATTTTTATTCTTTATTAGTTACTCATTTATCCCAGAATCAATTACTACCACAGCCTCATCTAGACATTACAGCTAACATTTACCATGACTAAATCAATACCTAAGAGTTAACAAAAGTTCTGACCTATTTCAACAATCTGCCATTCTAATGAAAAGACAGCTACTTAATATGTTGAAGCTTCTACCTCTCCAGCATAGTCAAAGACTAAAGGACTCTACAATTAAAGCAATGTTCATAGCTATAAATGTGGCTTCAATCCTAACACTGGAAAAATAAACCTCAAAATATGCCAAAGGACTCAGTCATTAGTCTATTTCCTACCATACCTGGCTTTGTTCCCAGCATCCATGAGGTCAGCAATGTCAGTGTAGGAAGTGACTGCCAGCTTGGACAGATCCTCCACATAGGGTCCAAGAAGGGGGTGTTCACGCACACGCAAATTACCCTTGTTTTTGGGATTCAGCAAATCTCGTACTCTCTCACAGTAAATTTCCATGTAGCTCACCTAGGAACATTTTATTACAGTAAATTAAAGAATTTGAATATATATATATATTAGATACTTTTTAAGCTAACCATAGTGTCACTGACCTGAAACATAAATTTTAAACTATTAAAAGTTCTGGAAATACTAAGGAAGTGTAATAATGTACTATAATATTAAGTCTCCAAGTAAATTATTTGGGAAGCGGCTGCTGGGTATTTGAGAGTTTCTGGCTGGTGTGACACAAACTTCTGGCTTTACTTGTCTAGTACACAGAGCTCTAGGTTCAGTTTTCAGCATCAATAAACCAGGTATGGTGGCTACGTTTATAATCCCAGCACTGAGGTGGACAAAGGAAGATCAAAAGTCTAAGGTCATCCTGAACTACACAGTCTAGTCAGGAATAAATAAAATTTTGTCAAGAAAAAAAAATTACAAGACTGGCTCAGTGGTGAAGTGCTTATGTAAGGTCCTGTGTTCAATCTTGAGTTCTGCAAAAATCAAATTTTTAAAAATTATGGAGACAAAGGGTATTCACCCTGAGAAGTAAACCATACTTCAATACAGGGGCCTATACCCAGGCACATACTGGCCAAACTAAGTGAACTCAGTGAAATTAGAAGGCCATAGTGGTGGGGGAGGAAGGGACTAGAGGGGAAACTTTGGGGGGAGAAGTTCACCAAAATACATTATTCAATCAAGGAATTTTCAAACAATAAAATAATATCCAAAGAACAAAGATTTCAGACAATAGGAAGATTATGTTAAGGCCTCGAGAGAGGACTGTTACTACTCCATTATAGAAACTGAGAAAGAGTCAGTATGAATGAGGCACACGAGTGAAGAAGTGGGGGAAAGAAGAAACCAAGAAATGTGGCAAGGAACCACAGTGTTCACTAGGACATAAAGACGCACCCCAAAACTTTTGAAAACCAACACAAAATGGTATTTTCTTATTACCTATAAGCTCAAAAAGCCCTTCACCTGATTTAAAGAACTGTTATAGGAAAAGACATGCCAGTTACATAGAGAGTTGAAATGAACTATCCGCTTTTGGTATATGATAGTCACAAAGCAGAACTCTTTAAAAATTCAGAAATGTGTGCAATTCTTAATTGGAGAAGAATAAAGTCCAACCTAATTACATAAAACAAGAAGAAACCGGGGCTGGAGAGATGGCTCAGCGGTTAAGAGCACCATCTGCTCTTCCAGAGGACCCAGGTTCGATTCCCAGCACCCACATGGCAGCTAACAACTGTCTGCAGTTACAGTTCCAGGCAAACACCAAGGCAAATAAATAAATAAATAAATAAATAAAGTTTAAAAAAAAAAACCAAGAAGAAACCACAAGCTATCAAAAATCATACCACATTTCAAAAAATAAATAAAAGCTGGGCAGTGGTGGCACATAATCCTAGCAGAGGCAGGTGGATCTCTAAGTGAGTTCAAGGTCAGCTTGGTCTATGGAGTGAGTTCCAGAATAGCCAGGGCTACACAGGAAAACCCTGCTGGGGAGTGGGGTGGAGAATTACTAGCATTTTCTTAAAAAGCAACCTTATTTCCCAGAACAGTAGTTTCATGTTAAAAGAACATTTCCATTACTGTGAAACCCAATATACAAATAGGGTGTGTTTGTATGAAACAGCTTAAAAACCACATACTTACTAACTATATTAAAAAAGAAAGTTCATATCGAGTTAAAAAAACTGTAATTCTCAAGCATAAAGAAGTCTGTGTTTGTGTTATAGTACTAAGTATAGCTGGATTGCCTTCCAAATAGTAAACAAGTATGAATATAATGCACAAGATGATCAAACGTACTAATAACCAAAGATTCAAATTTAACAAGTTAAGTATTATCAAACTGGCAAAAAACTAATATTTTTCCTTTTAAGTTCATAAACGTGTTTGTAAACATGGAAGGGTAGAGACCTGCAGAATCCAAAAAAAGGCATCATATATCCTGGAGATAGAGCTGCAGGTGGATGTGAGCTGCCTAATTGAGTTCTGGAAACAGAACTCAAAGTCTCTGGAAAAGCAATCTTCATTCTTAACCACTGAGCCATATCTCCAGCCCCAAATTGGCAGATTTAAAAATAAAAATACCAAATATTTAAAAGAGCACAATGGTTGCCAATTTCTCTTGGAAGAATGAAAGGCCATTTGCCAATCAAATGTATCACTTATCAACCAAGATACATGTTAGCACTAAAAAATAATTGCACAAAATTCTGAACAATTTCCTAATTGCAACATTATCCATTACAACCAAAATTTAGAAACATTCTTACATTAAGGGGATACTTTAAGTGAGCAGCAACAAAGTTACAACCAAGAACTTTTTAACACAATAGGGGATGTGAAGAACTCCCACCTATAATCCCAGCACCGGGGAGACAGAGGTAGGGGGCTCTCTGATTTCCAGACTAGAAAAAAAAAAAAAAAAGGAAAAAGAAAAAAGCAACTGGAGCCCAGTGAAATAGCTCAGCAGGTAAAGGTTCTTTCCACAAGCCTGACAACCTGAGTTCAATTCTTGGGATCTACAGAGTGAAAGGAGAGAATCAACAATCAACTCCGGAAACTTCCATTCTTGCATCATTGTACTTGATTGTACATTCATGCATAACAAAGACATTAAATTAATTAAATGAATTATTTAGATTGTTTTTCTTTTTTAGATTTATTTATTTATTTAATGTATATGAGTGCTCTATCTACATGTATACTTGCACACCAGGAAGGCATTGGCTCCAACTAGAGATGGCTGTGAGCCATGTGTTTGCTGGAGATTGAACTCAGAACTTCTGGAAGAGAAGCCAGTGCTCTTAACCTCTGAGCTATTTCTCCAACCCATCTGTTTGTTTTTCAAGACAGGGTTTCTTTGTGTAACAGCACTGACTATCCCGGATCTCCCTCTGTAGATTAGGCTGGCTTTGAACTGAAAAGATTCTCCTGCCTCTGCCTCCTGAGTGCTGGATAAAAAGTATGCGCCACCACTACCCAGTATTAAATAAATATTTTTAAGAGATAATAGACGGAGGCTGGGCATAGAGATCTCTGTGAATTGAGCCCAGCCTGGTCTACACAGTGACTTCGAACTTCACTGAAACTAGGACTGTGTTGAGAAACCCTGTCTCAAAAAAAAAAAAAAAAAAAAAAAGAATCAAAAGGGACAGGAATACAAAAGCCCCTGGTTTCAATGACAGCTATACTCACCTCTACAGAGTAAGACATTTCTTCATTACAGTTGTCATTGATCTTCTCAAAGAGTTCTTCACACAACTAGGAAAGGAGAATGAAAGGAACAGTGAGCAGCCCAAATCAGAGAAGTACTACATTATTCACAGGGTACTTTCATTTTATCTCTCTAACTGTGCACATCATAAACCTCAAACACAGTATTTTAAATAAAAATGTTATACTCTGATATGCTCCTAATTGTTATTCTCCTTCAATAATGGAACACTTATACTGGTTCATTAGGAAGAAAACCCCATTTATCCAAATTTGATTCTTCATACTATACTCAGGTAACTAGTATACATCACTATAGTAATAAAACTTACTAAAAAAAGGAAAAAATTTACAATCAAAGACTTAACTGCAATGGCCTGCATGTGATGGTGCATACCTTCAATGTCAGTACAATACAGAAGCAAGGGGAATCTCTGAGTTCCAGGCCAGCCTCATTTACATAGTGAATTCTAGGACAGCCACAGCTATCTAGTAAAACTGACTCAAAAGGCAAACAAGTAGGCAAAAAGCAAAGACTTAACTGCAACATTATACATCCTAATAAAAACTTAGTCTAGAAAGGGTATGGGGTGTATGTAGCTCAGTTGGTAAAGTGCTTGCCTAACTTGCTCGAAGTCCTGGGCTGGATTCCCATAACCCATAAATAGGGCACCACAGCACATTAAATTTTAATTTAAAAAAAATAAAAAGATTAAAACACAAATTTAAAAAAATAAAGGGATACAATGTAATTAGCAGCAGAGTACTTTCTTAAAACAGTGGGTCCTAGGTTCTATCCTTAGAACTACAAAAAAGAAAATTCCATTCTTTAGAGATAATCTATATAGAAACTTTTTCTTTTATTATTTTGGTATTTTGTGTATCCCTGGCTGCCCTAGAACTCTCTTTGTAGACCAGCTGGCCTCAAACGCACCTCTAAATTCCCAGTGTTGAGATTAAAGGTGTGTGCTACTACAGCCTGGCTATATAGGAAGTTTTAATAAAACCAGATCAACATGTCCTGAGTGTTCCAGCACTCAGAAAATAACTGATAACACTAAATGATAGAATATGGTAGTTCAGAAACAGCAATGTTTTTAGAAAAAATTAACTTTCCCATCTTAAAAATATTTCAATCTTTGCCTTTCAGTAGTAAGCATCCTTGAGGAAAATAGACAGGTTGTCTACCTTTATGCCATACATATCATAGTCTCTGAATACATTTTTTGGCAAATAAAAAGCAATTTGAGACTGAAGGTATTGGTGAGCACAGATGCTGACATTCAATTGCTTTACCTGTGGAATGATGCCAGCTTGGCTTTCTTCTTGTTTCCCCATCATTGTATAGGATTTCCCAGCACCAGTCTGCCCATAGGCAAAAATACAGACATTATATCCTTCAAAGGCATGTAAGAGCATTTCCTTCCCAATGTCATTGTATACACGATTCTGTGATGCAAAACAGGGATCTTCAGGCTGTAAAGATTATGAAGAAAAGTTAATGGTATTTTACTGATAGTCTTTCCTATATTAATTTGATTGCTTACACATTTAAAAAATGTTTGGAATCAGAAGTCCTTTAAAATATACTACATTTTTAAAGAATCTTCTACATATTTTTTTTTTAATTCTACACACATACATACTCACACTGAGAGGCATTGTAGAAGTTGGAGTTCCAAGATTTTCTACCTTTAGGTAGAAAATGGGAATAACAGACCAGATGTAAGATTCACATACAAAACTGCTTCTTTGAACTCACTCTAGACAGTGTGGCTGCTTTAAAAAAATACAAATTTAGTGAAGAATATTTTCAAGTCCTCCCTAGACCCTTTCTTAATGATTAGGCTTTGTAGACAGTTTGGAATATCTCTCCTCACCAAACAGGAAAACTTAAAATGCCTAAGAAACAGGTGGCACAGAAATGGAAACAAATTCAAAGTCAGCAAGATTTAGTTCTACATTGGTTAAAATAAATATTTTATTCTTCAGGTAGTATTCTCTGCATCAAAAAATGAACTCATGGCTGGGTGTAATAATACAAAGTTGTAACTTCATCACTGAGGAGGGAAGTCTGGCAGATCAGGAATTCAAGGTCAGCCTCAGCTACACATAGTGAGGCCAAGGGAGACTGTCTCATTTGGGTTTTTGGTTCTGTTCTGTTTTGGTTTTAGGGGCTTTTTCTTTCTTTCTTCCTTCCTTCCTTTCTTTTTTTTTTTTTTTTTTTTTTTTTAAGGCGGTTTCATTATACAGTTCTGGATAGCTTAGAATTCACAGAGATCCGTCTGCCTGTGTCTCTTAACTGTTGGGACTAAAGGTGTGTGCCACCACATCAGGACTTAAAAAAAAACTGTCTTTAAAAATTAAAATTAAAATAAATAAAGAGGCTGGGGATATGGCTCCATGGGTGAAGTACTTCTGTGCAAACATGAAGAAAGGCCTAAGTTTAGAATCCCAGTACCCACATAAAAGTTGCCTGTGGCAGCATGCATCTTTAATCCTTGGGTTAAAAGTAGTGAGGAGAATCCTAGAACTCACTGACCAGACACTCTATCCAGTCAGTGAGCTACAGTTTCAGAGAAACCCTGTCTCAATATGGAAGAAAGTGATGGAGGACACCAGATGGCAACCTTCAGCTTCCACATGTATGCACATGTGCCCCCTGCACACATACATAATACATGAATGAGCAAATAAACAACTTTTAAATGAACTTATGAATTAGGAGTTCATTAGCCAAGTGTAAATCAGGAATACTGGCCCAAGCTTGAAGCTAGTCGAGAGTATACAGTGAGTTCAATGCCAATGTGGGCAATGAGATTCTGTCTCAATAAACAAACAAGAAGAAAACTAACACATCTTCCTCAAACACACACACACAGAACTCATCCTTGACCACGTCCAGAAAATTAGAATTGAATCCTGGAACAACTTAGAAGAAAGACAAAAAAGCAAAGAGAGACAGTGGACTCACCGAGGTGTGAGACCAATAAGAGTAGTCGAAGCTGAAGGACTTTGGTGCTTCCTTTGGGTTCTTTGGGTTAATAATACCTAAAGAATAAAAATATTAAATTGTGTTAAGTTCTTCAATTATAAGTTCATTAGCTCAATACATTACACTATATGTTCAAATCATCCCAACAGCACATCTATACTATTGCGTCTTAATAGAACAATAAAAAACCAAAATTATCATTGTTTAAGAGGTAATTTATCCTGGAACACACACATATACCCCAGACCGCATATTCATTTGGGAGTTACCAGTATTCAGAATAGAGTCTAATATTTAACAAGCTCTGGAACTGAATATCCTCTCTAAGGTAAGTTAGCAGCTAAACCTTCTAGTGGGTTGTTTCTATTTTAAAGCACCCCTTAAGGTTTGAAATACTTCAACACATTAGAAATAAAAATTAGAAGGGCATTACTACATTAATACAACCCAATATGAAACAAAAACTCTTTATAAGATGCTTGCTATCTACTTCAAAAAAACCATTTGGTAATGGGGTATTCACTGAAAAGTTTGTGTTTTCTTAACTCCACAATAAACATTATGTAATCTACTACATGAATATATGTGCATGGATGTTTATGCAGAACCACAGAGTGCTAATAAATTATCAATCTCACTACACATATTGAAAATGGTTTCCAATGTGTCTAATACCGCCACACCACACTGCAGCAATAGACAGAATGCTGAAGCTTGATCCTTCCTTTTTCATACATACAACAAAGTTTTTTTTTCCAGTACGTCATTTAATTTCTTTTACAACAAAGCTTTATCATATCATATTTCACATGAGACAGACTCTCCCAAACATGTAGTCATGAAATCTCAAAGACTGGGTATCTCAACCAAATCATTTCACTGAGGCAAGGTTACATCCCAAACTGTCAGTGAAAACAGGATTAAAAAGTAAACCTGTCCTCAGCAGCTGGTGCACAGAACACAAATAGCAACCGTTGCTACGGTGCTTAGTTCTCCCTCCTGCTGGATTCCTCTGGGTACAGCCACAAGTGTGCCAACCTCAAACGCTGACAGAGTATTAATAAGGCTCACATTATACATAATCATGTGAAAAGAGAACATAGTTCTAGAAAGAACATCTCCCTACAAACAAATAGTAATATAATCAAAGTCTAACAAAAGAGTACAACATACCAGCCAGCATTTGCCACACTGTTACTGCAACCCATAAGTATTTTGTTTAGTAACCTTTTTTATCTTCCCAACCAAATGAGGCAAATGTTTTCTTATTCTCATTTTGTAAAGAAACCAAAGTTTCAGTATTCCTCAGGCTACAGAACTAGCTAGTGACAGAACCAGAATTTGAATTTGCAGAGCTATGACAATTAGCCAAGACATCATCATGTAAATGCTTATTCTCCAGATCCAATAATTACTAAGGCAAAACAGAAGGCATTTTATATATTTATATATGGCTATACTCATACACCTACCCCCTAAAATTAAGTCAAGGTATTGTTTAAAACTCTTTATTCACTTAAAATTTCCTTGTTTTAACAATAAGAATTAGACAACAAACTCTACCAAAAATAAAATGGAGTCCTGTTGTTTAAATCAGAGCTACAAACTAGTAAGAACTATGAGGTGGTGGGCATGTCCCTGAAGTCAGCCTTTACCACTCCAAAGCATGGTTAAAATACACACTTCTAACATCTAGAAAATTGGCTGTTATCAAGCACTTAAGCCATATTTCATTCAGTTACCACCAGTTCTGCCAAGAACATGACAAAGTACAAATTCTCAGATTCTATCCCTTAATTTGCCATTTCCTTAAGGGGAAAAACAAAGAAAATCCAGAGTGTAGCAAGGTCACATGAAATCCTTTTCTTTTCCCTCAACAAGCTTTTTACTCTGATCTTTGAAGCCAGAGCTTTGCACATGCTAAGCAAATATGCTGCCATTTGACAGTATCATGGGACTGGCTTCAATTCAAAATCTTTCAACCTTCACCTACTGACTGGTAGATTTAGGAATGTAATGTACACCTATGCCAACAAATATAAGTTTTAAGGCTAGATCTCATGGGTTAAAAATCAAGATCTGGTATAATTCCATAGGATGAGCTTATTTTAATGAAATTAATCATGGACATATATCAAGCAGATGGAGTTCAAGAACCCTGATGAATGAGGGTCAACACAACAAATAACAAATGACCAGCCTCTCCTGTTTGTTTGGGGATTTTTAAATAACCATCTATATTTACAATAAACAGGCCAGACAATAGTGGTACACGTCTTTAATTGCAGCACTTGGGAGGCAGAGGCATTGAGTTCAAGGCCAGCCTGGTCTACAGAGCAAGTTCCAAAACAGCCAGGGCAGTTACACAGAGAAGTCCTGTTTTGAATAAACAAACAAACAAACAAACAAACAAACAACAACAAAGACCCCAATAACAGAAATACATAATTTTTCAAAAGCTCTTTATGTAGTGGGATTATGTTATTACATTGAAAATAATTGTCCCGCCTACTGGTTTAATAAAAATGCTGATTGGCTGAAGGCAGACAAGGATGTATGGGTGGGGCAACCAGACTGGGAAAATTCTGGGAACAGAAAGAGCAGAGCACAGATGTCAAACAGACACCATAAGAGATACCAGAGGAACACCAGGGAGACGCCACATAAAGACTCCAGCAGACTCAGAGGAAAAATGCTGAAATGCTTCTCTGAGAAAAGGTACCTGCTGCATGGCTAAACAACATAAGAATCAGGAGCTAGTTTAAGAGTAAAGAATTGGGGGCTGGAGAGATGGCTCAGCAGTTAAGAGCATCCTCTGCTCTTCCAGAGGACCCGGGTTCGATTCCCAGCACCCACATGGCAGCTAACAACTGTCTGTAGTTCCAGTTCCAGGCAAACACCAAGGCAAATAAATAAAGTTTTTAAAATAAATAAATAAATAAATAAAAGAGTAAAGAATTACCAGGTTATATGCCTGGGCTCCAGGTCAATTAGCATAAAATTAATATAAGTGTCTGTGTGTTTCTGTGGGACTGTGGGATAAGGTCAGCTCTTTCTTGCTCTCACACTCTCAATACTGGCTCACCTGCAACAGGACAACAAGGTCAGCTCTAGTGTGCTGCCCAGGCAAAGTGAAGAACCGGCTCTCCTGTATGCTGCAGCTGGTGAGGAAGGACCGGGGCTAGTTCTCTCATTCTAGTGATCCTGGAGCCAGCTCTCTTGCCTGTCACAACTAGCAAGGGATGAAGGGGGGAGGGCATCTTTCTTTCACCCATGCCACCACATAGCAGATGCTCTTAGGCCCTCAGAGTCAGCTCACCTATGTCTCCAACCTCATGGTCCATTCTAGTATGCTTCCTGGGTAAGGTGCACACCTATGGTGAAGGGTGGGACCATCTTTCCCAAGTACAGGGATGAGCTCTCTCCTCAGAGGTGGGGTCAGCTTGTCTGCTACAATATATATGAGAAGCCCAGGGCCAGTAAAAAAACAGGACTAGCTCAGCATAGCATGGTTCCAATGATCTCCATGCTAACAGCAGCCATCAACATCACCATAGATTCCAGATGCAGCAGGATCATGGACCTCGACATGGCCTTGGTAGCAGCTTGGTCCCAGACGCTACCACTGCCCTAGTGGTAACACAGGCCCCTCAGATCAGCACACCCCCAGCATGATCCCTGGGCATCAACAAGTTCCCATGTGGCTGACCAGACTCTGGGTATCCTTAGAGCCCTCAGTGGCATTTGAAGCCATTTTGTAAATATAATTTTAAGATGTGTTACATTTGTTTATGTTGCACAACATTTGTCTAATGATGCAAAGATGTGTTGCATTCTTTTATGTTGCATTTGTTTAACTCTGTAAAGCTGTGTTACTTTTCCTGTCTAAAACCCCTGATTGGTCTAATAAAGAGCTGAATGGGAGGCTGGAGAGATGGCTCAGTGGTTAAGAGCACCGTCTGCTCTTCCAGAGGACTCAGGTTTGATTCCCAGCACCCACATGGCAGCTAACAACTGTCTGTAGTTCCAGTTCCAGGCAAACACCAAGGCAAATAAATAAAGTTTTTTATTAAAAAAAAAAAAAAAAAAAAAGAGCTGAATGGTAATCGGCAATCACAAGGCAGGAAAAGGACAAGTAGGGCTGGCAGGTGGGAGAAAAAATAGAAGGAGAGAATATCAGGGGCCAGCCACCCACTATACAGCAAGCCATGGAGTAAGAAGTTAAAAAAAGATATATAGAAATAAAGATAAAAGCTCAGAGGCAAAAGGTAGATGGGATAATTTAAGTTAAAAAAAAAAAAAAAAAGCTAGCTAGAAATAAGCCAAGCCAAGGCTGGGTAGTCATAAGAATAAGATTCCCTGTGTATTTATTTGGGAGCTGGGGGGTTAGGCTCCCAAAAGAGCCAAAGAGAAAAGAATTTTAAAAACCCAACAACAGAGCCATGGACCCAAGCCTCCACAGGGCCACAGACCCAGACAAGGCCTTAAGCCCATGCCTGGATATCTCCATGTGGAAGCACTGGCCACCCAGATCAGCCTGGCCCTAGACACAGCACAGTCCTTGGACCCTGCATGGTCTAAGGTAGCCAACCAGAGCCTCCACATGGCCCTTGGTGACAGCAAGAGACCTAAACATTAACTCAGACCCTAGCTGCTGTAGGGCCACAGACCTAGGCATGGCCCTATACAGCAGCCTTGGCCCAGACAACACCATTGCCCAAGGTGACAACATAGGCCACTAAGATCAGGATGTCCCTGGTGGCAGCATGACCACAGGTTGCAGCCCAGACCCCAGGCATCTATGTGGCCATTAGTAGCAACATGGCCCATGGACATTATGGTTCTAGACAACAGCCAGAGCCAGACATCATCATGGTCCCAGGTGGCAGCACAGGCCATCCAAACCAACCTGGCCCCTGTAGCAGCATGACCCTCAGATACCAACATAGCCCCAGATGGTAGCCTAGACCCATGGCATCAGCAAGGTCTTCTTTGATGGTCTCAGGAGCCATAGACATCAATACAGATCCTAGATGCAGTAGGGCCACAGACCTAGACATGGCCCTCAGCTACAGCCCTGGTCCAGAGTATACCATGACCCCAACTGACAGTCCTGGTCACCCAAATAGGCCTGGTACCAGCAACAGCTCAACCCTTGGAGAACAACATGATCACAGGCTCAGACCTGGGCATCCATAGGGCCCTGGCAGTAACATGGTCAAGGGATATCAACATAGACCCAGACTGCAGCAGGACCACAAATCCAGCAGCCCTGGCCAGGCTGTCACCCAGACTGGAATAGCCCCTGTGGCAACAAGGACCTCAGACATCAACATGGTCCCAACACAGACCCTTACACAGCCACCCACCGCTACAGCCCCCCTCCTCCAGTAACAACAGGAGCTACAGACATCAACTCAGGCCCCCTCAGGCTACTCGAGGGCCCTAAATCAAGACCTGGCCCTTTTGGTCATAGCCCAGGCCAAATTTAGTTTATTTTTTAATATTTTATTCTTTATATTTTATGTGTTATCTTGAATATATAAAGTATTTCCTAATTAAAATATTAACAGGAATCAGAGGCTGGATATCCCAAAGACCTATGATAGAAAAAAAAAATCAATAAAGTGATTCCTAATGGTATCTTTAAATATTCATAGATCAGTGCCATCAAAGAGGTTACCACCAGCAGCTGTTGATAGCAGATGCAGAGACCCATAGCCAAACAGGTGGAGAAAGAGAGCCCAAACTGGAGATCTCTATTGGGTACCTCCCCTAGAACTTTGGGGAACCCCATGAAGAGGGACAAAAAGAAATGTAGGAGCCAGACAGGTTGAGGATAGCAGGGGAACATGGCCCACAGACCGTAAGTGGACTCATACGGCTCACAGAGACTCAAGTAGCGATCACAGAGCCTGTGTGGGTCTGCACTAGGGTCTACCTCTGCATATATGTGTTTGTCAGCCTGGTGCTTCTATGGGACACCTAACAGTGGGAGTGGGGGTGTCTCTGACTCTTTCATCTGCTCTTAGGACCCTTTTCCTCCTACTGAGTTACCTCGCCAAGCCGTGATACGAGGGTTTGTGCCTAGTCTTATTGCACCATGTTATACCATGCTCTTGGATATTCCTGGGAAGCCCCTTTTTTTTCTGAAGGGAATCTGAGGAACAGTGGATCTCAGGGAGAGGGAAGATGGGATGTGCAGTCAGAGGAAACTGGGGGGGGGGGAAACTGCAGTCAGAAGAATCAAAAACAAAAAATAATTTAAAAAATGAGAGAAAACAAAACCATATACATATGTATATACAGAGAGAGATATACACATACACACAGAGATACACACACACACATACACAGTGAAATGGTGAGACAAGGATCTCATAGCCTCCCCTCCTGAATGCTACTTTCTGAGTCTTCCTTTATCTGAACAGCTACAGCATCAAGTCCTAAATGTCTCTTTTTTTTTTCAAAATCAAAAGGAACCTCCATTCATCCACTCCAGAAAATCTTCACACCTTTTTGCCTTTGGGTTCATACTTTTGATTCCTCATGCCACAGTCAACATGTCCCTTAGAAGGGACAGAGAATAACAGAATGGTGTCTGCTATCTACAGTATAGATGGACATCTTTTAAATAATGATCATGAAATGTTTCAATGGCCTTAGTTTAATAATGAACTTAGTTTAATAATAATAATAATAATAATAATAATAATAATAATAATAGCAACAACAATCTCTTTCTTAGAGTAACTTCAAATTAAGATTAACCTCAGTGGGGATAGGGAGATGGCTCAGCAGCTAGAAGTGCTCACCATTTGCAGAGGATTCAGGTTCAGTTGGTTCTCAGCACACACCTGTGCACAACCACCTGTAATTCCGGTTCTAAAGGTCTGACAACTGCTGCATTCTGAGGGCTCCTACACTCAGTAATACAAATACACTCACAAAGGTGCACATATACACAGAGATAAATAAATAATTTTTTAAAGATTTATTATGTATACAGTATACAGAAGAGGGTATCAGATGTCATTATAGATGGTTGTGAACCACCATGTGGTTGCCGGGAATTGAACTTAGGACCCCTGGAAGAGCAGTCAGTGCTCTTAACCACTGAGCCGTCTCTCCAGCCCCCCATAAATAAATAAAGGGCTAAACCATAGAGGACTGGCAAGACAGCTCAGAGGGAAAAGTGCTTGCCATCAAGCCTGACAACCTGGGTTTGGTCCCTTGGGACCCACACAGTGGAAGGAGAGAACTGTCTCCCACAAGTTATCCCCTGACCTCCACAGATCCCACAGTGTGTGCATGCATGCATGTGTTTGCACCCACACGATAAGCTAAATAATGTTAAAAAAAAAAAAAACCTTCCAAAGTCTGTTAAATATTCAAGTTTACTCCCTCTCCCTCTTTTTCTTTGTCTGCTTTCAAATTTTGTTACCAGAGCATAAAGATGCAGAAATGTTTTCATTACTAAATCCTAGAAAACAAGGCGGTTAAAACAAGATTGGTATTTAAAACCCTTATTATTCTCCAGGATAAATTGGTTTATTTAATATCTCAAAGTCACTAATGTAGTAATTATACTGTTGTCGACAAACTACTACGATTCTGCCTTCAACTATAATTAACATATCAGTGTGGGAGCACTGTAACTTTATATTAACTTTTCTCAAAAGCATGTTTGGGACTGTTAAAAATCCTAGTGATGGACTGAGTGTGGTGGTTCATGCCTGTAATTCTAGCATTCAAGGTTGAGGTAGGAGGATCATGAGTTTGAAGATCTCTAGGGCTGCACATTAAGAACCTGTCTCAAAAATAAAAAGCAAAAAAACTTTAGTGATATCAGCGCAGCTCTCCTTTACCCAAAGTCAAAAATTAAGGAAAAAAAAATGTAGCTGCTGGGAGCTACATTTTAGGGTTAGGGTTAGCTACCCTAACCCTGTCTCAAAAAACCAAAGAACAAAAACAAAAAGTCAATCTTAGCCTAAAGTTATATCCAAATTAGACAAAAATCTTATTAAACAAGATAGTAAAACAGTAACTATCTTGACATGTACAGCACAGGTGACTCTTAAAAAGACTGAGGGGGCTGGGGCCAGACAGCCAATTCTAATTTCAAGATTAGGTAAGCGAGACAATCTTTCCTTACCAGCTAAAAAACTATTTTGAGGACTGAAATAATTAAATTTTATAGGTGCCTAAATATGACAGCTTAAGTGTTTATTGTTTTTTATTAGAAATCACATTTTCCTCACAACAAAAAAAATGTAAAAAGTAAAAATTTTTTATTTTCCCTGGATATATTTTGCCTCAAGCCTTTTTTTCACAGTATCTGGCCAGAACATGTCTGGGGAAACAATAAATGTAGTTAAATCATTTCCTCATTGTGTTCTCTGTCCTGCCAAAACAAAGGGCTTCTAAGAAATTTCCTTCCTTTCTTCTATCCTCCCTCCCTTACAAAGATGCTCCCTCCTCAGTGCTTTCTAACAGGCATCGTACTACTTCAATTACTTACATTTATATCCAAAATAAAACTAAAAGCTCTAAAAACTTGGTGCTCTCTACCTGCTGAATAAATAACAAAACCCAATTTCCTGTTTATACCCACATTACTCAACAATACAGTCAACTACAATCCTTGATAAAGCAAACACTGAAGCTATGAATGCCTACCTTCCCTAACAGACAGGAAGCAGCAGATCAGTTCTCAGGCTGGCTAGCTCACTCTCCATTTCACAAAAGCAACCACAACACCATGCTACTGACATGGATTTTTAAAAATGAACTCTAGAAAACAAAGATCAGGTTTTCTAGCAGATCTTATTGCTGGGATTGCATAATGGTCACAAACCCAACACTCAGAAGACAGAGGCAGGCAGATAAGTTTCAGGCCAGCCTAGTTTACACAGGTGCTTCAGGCAAGCCAACACAAAAAGAGATTTCCCATGGAGATAATAAGGTATGGGATCCCCTTAGATCCAGAGTTTCAGATGATTCTGAGTCACCCAGCCCAGTGGAACCTGGTCCTCTTCAAGAGCAACAAGTGTTCTTTACTGCTGAGCCATCTCTCCAGCCCCAGCTGTCTCTTGCTTAACTGTTTTGGTATGAAAACAATTCAAGCAGTTGAAGAAGTTTTTATATAATAAAATCAGTTCTTGGGCCAATGAGAGGCATAGGCACTTGCCACCAAATCTGATGACCAATGTTTAATCCTCAGAACCCACATGGAAGAAGGAGAGAATCAGCTCCCAAAAGTTGTATTCTGACCTCCACATGTGTACTGTGGCACAAACACTGTTCCCCCCATACACACATACTAAATACACACAAACTAAATAACTAACTAAATGAATAAATAGATAAATGTAATTTTTAGAAACTTTTTAAATATTTATTATGTATACAGTGTTCTGTCTGCAGGCCAGAAGAGGGTACCAGACTTCATTACAGATAGATGGTTGTGAGCCACCATGTAGTTAGTTGCTGGGAACTGAACTCAGGACTGCTGGAAGAACAGCCAGTGCTCTTAACTGCTGAGCCATCTCTCCAGCTCCATAATTTTAAAAATCTTAATGAAGTTTTTGGGCCAGGGAGATAGCTCAACAGGTATGAGTCCTTCCTGTGCAAGCCTGAGAAGCTGAGCTGGATCTCCAGAACCCATGTATGGCAGGAGAGACACAACTGACACCCTATGGTTGTTCTTCACACATGCAACATGGCAAAGCCAGCCTGCACAGACACAGGATAGAATAAGTTTGAATAAATGGATGAATAAAAAGTACTTCCAAATACACAACAAAAAGACCTCATCCAACTTACACACAATTATCTCTGCCTCTGTAAACTTACACTCCTGGCTAGCAAGATGGCTCAACCAGTAAAAATGCTTGCTGTTGAGCCCAACAAACACAACCCCTGGAAGCCACAAAGTAGGAAGAGAAATAACAAGCTATCTTCTGACCTCCATACATGTGTATGGCATGCATGTATACACACACACAAATAAAAGAAAATGAATGTTAAAAAAAAATTAAACTTGGGCTGGAGAGATGGCTCAGCAGTTAAGATTGTCTCTGAGCAATCCCACTAGCTCTGGATGCTCTTCTAGAGGACCTGGTTTCAATTCCCAGCTCACAACTATCTGTAACTCAGTTGCAGGGGATTCAACACCTTCCCACAGATATAAATGCAGGCAAAACACCAATGCACATGAAATAAAAAATAATTAATTAAAAATTAAATTCAAGCTGACTGATAATAACTTTGGTACAGAGATTAACCACAAAAATTATTTTTCAAATTTCATCCTACAAGTATGCAGCATTCTACTTAATCCTTGCAAATAGCCCTAGAGTAGAAAGCTGAAAAGACATTAGCAGCATTTTCCCCCTATTTACTGACTCTGGAAACTGAAGCTTACATCTTACACATGGTAAGTAGTGGCTATATGAGGGAGCTACAACAAACTTAATATCTCCATTTAATAAAGGAAGACCCTAAGACTCAAGTGTCTGAAAACAAATGTGACTTAAATGAAACACAAATCGTAAGTACAAAATGTCACTATCTAACTACTGAAATCATGAGGTGCTGGGATACGGGACTGAGCTTGGCTTCGTGCAGTCTAAGCACACAGTCTGTCTCTGAGCAATCCTACTAGCTCTGGAATCACACTGTTTTGTTCTATGACAAGCTCTCATTATGCAGCTCACACTCATTACAGAGCCTAGCCTGACCTGAATATCCAGATCTCTTGCCTCAACCTTCCCAAGGGTTGGCATTACAGGTCTGAGCCATCAAGTGTGGATGAAATCATGGTCTTGAAGAATATTCAAGGAACGAGGAAAGGCATCCAACAGACTATTAAGTGACAAACCACTTTACCTAAACTACAATGGTTTCACAAAGTAAGGGACAATCATTATACAAACTATGTTATTCTTACTGAAAAAGGAAGAAACAAAAGAGTTCTATTTCTGTTCTTAAAGGTATTATCTACAGCCAACACTGATGGTACACGTCTTTAATCCTAGCACTTGGAGGAAGAGGCAGGTGGATCTCTGAGTTTGAGGCCAGCCTGGTCTACAGAGTGAGTTCCAGAACAGCCAGGGTTACACAGCGGGTGGGGTGGTGGGGTGGTACCTTTCTATCTATGACAAAAGAGAAAAGTAAAAAAAAAAAAATCTATTTACTAAACACTTTATTAAGGAAGGTACAATGGATATGAAACACAACCTCAGAATTTCTCTAAATTTGTAAGAGTGCTATACAACAGACCAGGCCTGCAATAGAACAGTGAAGAGCCAATTAAGGAATCCTGAGAGTAAACTGAATATGTTGCTTACTTTGTCTGCTGAGAAATGGATGAGGAGTGCTGGCTAGATGCTCCCTAAAAGTGTCTGACATGAAGCCTGATGATCCAAGTTTAATTCTTGAAACCCATAAGGCTGAAAGAATCACCTCCCTAAATTGTCCTTTGACCCTCTACACACCTACAAATAAATAAATAATATGTATTTGGATAAATACCACAATAACTACAGAATAACTATTCTAACACTACCCAGTATTTCCCTAATATAAAGAAAGCAATTACAACATTGACAAATTACTGCTGCAAAATGATTGTTAAATGAAAAGAATCCTCTTTTGTTTGTAGAAGCAGCCAAAAAATATATCATCTCTCTTCCTCAATGCAGTGCTATAAATAGATAGCACTCCACAGCAGGAACTTCAAAATAAACAGAAGACAGACCACACATACCAAAAAACAGGTTCCAACACTGATACTCTGTTAATTTGTGTTTATAAACCCAACTAGCCCTTCAAAGCAAGTAGATAAATAGAAATAGAATACAGAACACTTCTAATTTACCAAAAACAGTGTTATTTTTATCACATACAAATATGTGTTAACATGATATGCTCAAGTAATCAAATACAGTAAAACTTTTAAAGCAAAATGGAAAACAAACAAACAAACAAATACACACACACACACACACACACACACATACACACACCAGGAAACAGAGATGTCACTCAGTTAGCAAAGTTCTTGCCTAGCATATATAGGGCCTTGTGCTTGACCCCCAGTACCCTATATACTAAACAGAATGATGCATGCCTCCAATTCCAGCATTGAGAAAGTGGAACAGGAGGATCAGAAAAATGAGAACCATCTTCCACTACATAGTAAGTTACAGGCCAGGGCTACAAGAGACACTGATAAATGAGAGCACAATCTAATGTTCTTCTCTATCACCGTATCATCCTAGAAGAAAAAACAAAAAGTTTAAGGGTACAGGGCCAGTAATATGGGCAGTAATATCCTCAGTGAGTGAAGTGTTTGCCACGCAGGCCCAGTGAACACAGTTTAAGCTCCAGAACTCACATAAAAGAGCAAAGAAAAAGAATCACAAAACTGTCCTAAAATATCCACACTCACACAGTGACATGCATTTGTTATGCACACACACACACACAAATACATAAATAAATAATCAGGGCTGGAGAGATGGCTCAGCGGTTAAGAGCACCCTCTGCTCTTCCAGAGGACCCGGGTTCGATTCCCAGCACCCACATGGCAGCTAACAACTGTCTGTAGTTCCAGTTCCAGGCAAACACCAAGGCAAATAAATAAATAAATAAATAAAGTTTATAAATAAATAATCAAACAAACTGAAAAGGCTAAAGAAGAGCCAGAGTAGGAAAGGTCCACCATAAAGTCAGTAGCCAAATACACAAGCCTACGCCAAAGAAAGGTGGCCTTGAAGATCACAGTCCTTCCCAACCGTAACACTGAGAAAAGAAAAAGCCACTGCCAGTGCAGGATGGGGCATAGACATTGTCTTACTTTTGAGAAACATTTAATCAAATAGACATATAGCTTTAGAAGTAAAGATTCCTCCCTCTAGAAAAGGAAGGAATAAAAATATGGCAGAAGATGTCAAAAGAATCAGGCTACGTGGTAAGACTGTGCCTTGGGGAGCTGGAGAGATGGCTCAGCGGTTGAGAGTACTGGCTGCTCTTCTAGAGGACTCAGGTTCAATTCCCAGCACCCACATGGCAGCTCACAACTGTCTACACCACCTGTTCCAGGAGATCTGGTACCCTCACATAGACATACATGCAGGCAAAACAATGTACATTAAAAAAATAAATAAATTATTTTTTTTAAAAAAAGGGGGGGGCTGGAGAGATGGCTCAGCGGTTAAGAGCACTGTCTGCTCTTCTAAAGGACCCGAGTTCAATTCCCAGCACCCACATGGCAGCTCACAACTGTCTGTAGTTTCAGTTCCAGGCAAACACCAAGGCAAATAATTAAATAAATAAATAAAAGTGTTTTTTTTAAAAAAAAAAAAAAAAAAAAGAATGTGCCTTGGACAGACACACACTAAGTTCTAACTTCTGCTGTAGACAGGCATAATGTACCCAACTTCTCTTTTTGCATAACTGCTTAAGATTAGTTCATAATAGAAAAATCATACAAATTTAAGAGCACTCCTTTCTGCCAGTGTGTAGTGGCTCACAATTGTAATTTCAGCACCCAGAAAACTGAAGTACACTAACCGTGGGTATGAGGAAGCCTAGGTTACACAGTGATACCTGTCTCAAAAAAGCAAAACAATAAAATAAAAGCATCCTTTTCTACATTAGTCTTCTTCAAATCTCCATACTGGTCATGTCCTTCCAACATCCGTATTTTCAGTAAGCAGACATGGAACATTCTCTATGCCAGTTGTGCTGTGCATCATTTGGTTCAGAAATGTATACTGTGAATGGGAAAGCCTTTTAAAATGTAAGTAATCAAGGAAAAAAAAGCAAAAACTTCTATTTCACTGAGCTTAAGCATAAAGTATAAATATTCTAAGATACTAGACAAAGAAATACTAATAAACAAATGGGTTGACCCACAGGTAAGACACAGATTCTAAGAAAGACAAAGCAAAATATTACAATTCAGTCTTATACCTTGTGAGAAAACCAGCTCTACCAACCTCCATTTTGTCTGAGGAAATTTGTATATGTTCACTGTCTCCAAATTTACATACATAACTTAAGCATGAATGTCAAAAGTTAAACCACTGCTTTTGACCCACCCATTTTCCTTTTTACTAAGTAATTAGACCAATTAAAAAAATGCTTCTAAAGTGGAAGAAATGTGAGATATGAATGGATATTACCATCAAGTCATTTGTCTGTAGTTCAGGACTCTTAAGTATTTAAGGCAGTAATATTTGTCTGTGCCAGAAAGTATTTCCTAAAACTACAGAGCATTTAAATAAAAAGGCTGCCAGTAAGCTTTCAGGTTTTGCATACTTCCCAATATATTCTTTATGTTTTTCTACTTTTTGATAAAAATTATTATAAAAGAGACATTCCACACTTCACTGTACTCCATCTGAAATGAGCTATAATCCTGTTAGCACTGGGCTGGCCAGTTTGCCAGAATAACAGCCTTTTAGTAGCTAACACATATGTCTATCCCTTATTCATTTGGTTTTTTTTTTTTTTCTTTCCAGCAATGCTATGTTTAAAAATGTATGTACAGGCCAGTTGGATGCCATCCACCTTTCATCAACATTCTCAGGAGACAGAGGCAGGTAGATCTCTGTGAGTTCAAGGCCAGTTTATCTACAGCGTTGAGCTCCAGGACAGCCAGGACTATCATCCAGAGAAACTTTGTGGGTAGGGGGAAAACACGTACTCTCTCAATCTAGATTAATTTTTTAGTAAGACTATCTGTTGCCCTTGCAGAGGTTTAGGGCCCAGCACTCATGTGATAGTTCACAAACATCTGAAACTGTTTCAGATCAAAACCCTCTTCTGGTCTCCTCAGGCACCAGGTATGTACATGGTACAGTTTCATACATATAGACAGAAGACTCATAGCTATACACATAAAATAAAATATAAATCTTTTTTAAAAGTAGTCTTAGCCAATGTATTCCTCATGTGTACCCTACAACTGTCTCATTACTAAATTATTTTATTTTCCCTTTCCCAAACTTACATCTGTAGTTTCTGTTTTTATTTCATGTGTTTGTGTGTGAATGGGTGCACATGTATATGCATGCATATAGAAACCAGAGGTCAGTCTTAGATGTTAGTCATCAGAAAGCCTTGTATGTCATTTATTAAGACAGTAAGGATCTCTAAACTGGCCTAGAACTTGCTGAGCTGGCTAGACTGGCCAGTTAGCCAGTGAGCCCCAGGAATCTAAGTGTTTTCACCTATCCAGAAATGTGATTTCACACTCAGCTTTTCTGTTTGCTTGTTTGCTTGTTTATATGATTGACTGGCTGTTTATCTTTTCAAAACAGTGTTTCTCTAAATAACAGAGATCCACCTGTCTCAGCCTCCCAAGTGCTGGGATCAAAGGCGTGTGCTACCACTGCCAGACCCACACTTAGCTTTTTTTAATAAGGATTCTAGGGACCAAATTCAGGCCCTCATGCCTGTACAGTAAGCACTTTACTCACTGAGGTAACATCCAAGCTCTAATTTCTATTGCTATGGTCACCAAAGCTGGCTTTGAACTCACCATCCTTCTGCCTTAATCTCCTGAGTACTGAGGTTACAGGCATATACCACTATGTCTGGCTGCATTTGCACTTTTTAAAAACCTTATTTTATGACAAGTATCATTTTAATCACTTTTATTTTGTATCATGATTATTTTGGGGACTGGGGATTATAGCTCAGTTGGTAGAGTTCCTTTTGCATAGGCACAAGGCCCTGGGATCAACTCTCAGAATGGGATAAAGGGGTTTGGCGGCATGGGATCCATGAGGTAGAAGAAGGAGGATTAGAAGATCAAGGTCACCCTCAACTACACAAGTTTGAGGACAACCTAGGATATATAAGACCTATGTGTTAAGTTTTTCTCTCTTTTTTAAAGAAAAGAATTTAAAAGGGGCTTGTGGCAGATGACTTGACTGCTCTGTACGGGGAATCCATATGTAAAGAGTTTTTAGAAGCAAAGTTTTTAGTACCTGGACATGATCAACACTGGCCCCTCCCCCCCTTTTTTTTGTCTTGTTCTGTTTTTCAGAAAGGAGAAAGTAAGCTGAGCCGCAGTCTCTGTCTGTCTCTCTCTGCTTCCTGATTGCAGATGCAATGTAACCAGCAGCTTCCTGTTCCCTGTCCCCTCATTATTTTAGTATGTTACATTATTCCTATCATAATAAGAATTCTACTGTGAGGCTGTAGCAGTAACCAGCCTGAAAAAAATGAATAACTTTTATTACAAAGTAGAGACTAAAGATGGTAGGGTCTACTCCTATCTAAAAAATATTTTGCCTAAAGACACATAAAAAAAAAAATTTAACAATACAAGTGCAAGAGAAACAGAAACAAGTGCTGGGAGTAAAGGCTGGGTCACCACTCCCTGACTTCTCAGGCATGGCTCTGTCCTCTAATATTTCAGGCTATTTTTATTGAATATACAATATATCACCACGACCAATGCTCAAATCAAACATTGTAAGTCAAGAGAATGGGGTTTAAGAACATCTTAGCAAGCTCATTTTATTCAAGCAGTTTAATAGAGAAACAAGGTAGGAAGAAAACACTGTTTGTGTATATGTTAACTACCTTGCATTTTTCAAGATAGGGTCACTATACAACCAAGCTAGCCTGGAACTCACTCTGTAGCTCAGTCTGAACTAAAATTTCTTCATGGTTTATAGGTATGTGCATTAGTGTCTGGCAATTTACTGTATACTACAATCATAACTAACTGTGGTGGTATTCTCAATAAAAATAGCCTGAAATATTGGAGAGAGGGAGATCAAACCAGGCCTATTCTCACCCAGCAAACCCCACAAGTCCTTAGACTAACTAGGCACACAGGCAAAAGGGCAGAACCTTCTCCTGCCTAATGTTTCTTTCCTTGCCTAGTTCAACATTCCTAGAGCTCTGGTTAAAGGTGGGTACCATTACTGACTGGCTCTGTCTGGCCTTAACCTCACAGAGATCCTCCCAAGTGCTGGGAGTAAAGGCTGGGTCACCACTCCCTGACTTCTCAGGCGTGGCTCTGTCCTCTAATATTTCAGGCTATTTTTATTGAATATATAATATATCACCACGACCAATGCTCAAATCAAACATTGTAAGTCAAGAGAATGGGGTTTAAGAACATCTTAGCAAGCTCAAATTGTATTTTATATGAGGAATAAAAACAGGGGCTGGAGAGATGGCTCAGCAGTTAAGAGCACCATCTGCTCTTCCAGAGGACCAGGGTTCGATTCCCAGCACCCACATGGCAGCTAACAACTGTCTGTAGTTCCAGTTCCAGGCAAACAGCAAAGTAAATAAATAAGTAAATAAATAAAGTTTAAAAAAAAAAAAGAGGAATAAGAACAATTGTGGGAGGCTACAGAGATGGCTCAGTAGTTAGGAGTACCAACTGCTCTTCCAGAAGACCTGGGTTCATTTCCCCAGATCTCACATGGATGCTCACAATTGTCTGTAACTACAGTTCTAGGGGACTCAACAACCTCATGTGCAGGTAAAACACCAATGTTAAATAAAAAAATTTTTAAAGCATCTTGGGGCTTTAAAGTTATATTTTACTTCAGAATTTAGTGTTAAAAAAAAAAAAAAAAAACACTTATACCTTTACTGTCATAAAACCTAAACTTTATAAACACCATCAACACTAGCTAGATTACTTAGGCTATTCAGGTTCTCTCAATTATAAAGAGTGAAATAAAAGGTCCATATTTAAGTATTGCAGAAAATAGTCTTAAGTGGAAAACATTCGATAAGTCATTCTGAGTGGCAAAGTTCAAAGTGTTAGGACACAGATGTTCATTTATCCTGAGCACATCAAGGAAGGAGAAAGGGAAGTAAGATATGCACTGATGGAAAACAACTTATACTCACTGGTTGAGTTGCCTTGCATCTGGATGATGCACTTGGACTCCTTGCTGGTCTCTCGAGAATTGAAGGGCCTCACTCGAACAGCTACCTTCACTGAAGCACCCGACATTCTGGTGGTCTTGTAATATATATGAAATCCAGAAATAAAAATCTTCTTTTGAAGTTTTGTTCAAGGTTCCTTTAAAAGAGAAACATTGTACACAATGTCGTCAGAATGAAAGGACACAGGCTGACTCATGAGCGCTGTCAGTTCTCTTTACAAGCCTATCCTTTTCCTCCTCTACAGATCTTACATTCCCAACAGCAACTCACCAAACAGTAAAGATGAAGGTTCCTTTTCTTACCCTATTATCTTTCACAAATCCTAAAAAGTCTCTAGCTGATTGATTAAAAATAACCTGCAAAATAACAGGCATCAATCTTTGTGTGTCTTCAGGTCAATCTCCCATAAGAAATATGTAAAAAACGGGGCTGGAGAGATGGCTCAGTGGTTAAGAGCACTGACTGCTCTTTCAGAGGACCCAGGTTCGATTCCCAGAGGCCACATGGCAGCTCATGGCTGTCTCTCACTCCACTTGTAGAGGATCCAAGACCTTCACACAGACATATATGCGAGCAAACAACCAATGCACATAAAATAAAAATAAATAAATCATTAAGAAATATGTAAAAAACAAAAAATACCTGCTCATTGAAGGAATTCCTTTAAAATAGGAGTTTAACTCACTCTGTGTGCCAGGATAACCTCAAACTAAGAGATCCACCTGCTTCTGTCTCCCAAGTGCGAGGATCAAAGGTGTACACCACCACCACCCCAGTAAAAACACCATTTATTACTCTAAGCAAAGTTAGTAAAGTTTCTCTACTTGACAATTTGGAACCCTTGGTTCCATGATACTTAAACAATAAATAACAGAGAATTTTCTAGTTTGCTTCTTTAGCCACATACCGAGCTTCTTTTGCTGTGACAATATCTGACAGACACATCTCTTTGACCCTCATAGCCCCCTGCACAACAATCAGGAGACCTGCCAGTGGCTTGTGAACTGACTCAAATCACTACAGTTCACTACTGCAAGAGATCATAGGAAAAATACAAACATTTCAGAGGAAGCTTCTCTCTCCACAGACCAAAACCAATGCAATCCCACAGAGGGAAGAAAATAAATAAAAAGTAAGCCACAAGTAATTTCCAAAAAAAATAACCAATCTCCCCATGTGTGCAGAGATTCTTAAATATATAAATACACCTGCTCTGCATAATGTTACTTCTATGAGTAAGTTTTCAGGGACATTTGGTATTGGATAATCAATTGGCATGCTATTCCCTGACGAATATTATTTCTCTTGCTCTCTGAATTGTTTAGTTGGCTATAGCTGCATAATAATCTGTCTTTTAGTGAGCCAGGTGTGATAGCGTATGCCCTTAATGGCAACACTTGGGAGGCAGAGGCAGGTGGATATCTGAGTTGGAGGCCAGGGCTGTTAAATAATGTGGGGTGTCTTTCTGTATGCTGTGGATATACTTTATTTTATTTTTTTTAAAGATTTTATTTATTTATTATGCATACAGTTTTACAGAAGAGGGCGCCAGACCTCATCATAGATGGTTGTGAGCCACCATGTGGTTTTGCTGGGAATTGAACTCAGGTCCTCTGGAAGAACAGTCAGTGCTCTTAACCTCTGAGCCATCTCTCCAGGCAGCCCCCCCCACCCCCCAGCTGTGGATATACTTTATTACCATTGGTTGATTTTAAAAAGCCTAGGGCAAGGCAGCTTAGAGTCAGGCAGGAAATCCAAGCAGAGATAAAGAGGAAGAAGGGCAGAGTCAGAGGAGATGCTGCAGGCTGCTGCCCAGAAAGCAAGATGTAATGGGACACAGGGCCATATGGCAATACACAGATTAATAAAAATGGGTTGAGTTAAGTTATAATACACCAAACAGTCTGTAATTAATATAAGCCTCTAAGTATTTTATAAGCAGCCATGGGACCATGGGTGGGAAAGATTCCTCCAGACCTCTCCACCAGATAGGACTGAAAAATTTTAGGCTTCAGTTACACAGAGAAATCTTGTCTCAAAAAAACCTCAAAACAAAACATGTCTCTTGGTATCATCCTTCTTCAGCTTATGTTTAGAAAGCTACATTGTTGAGACTTTAGGGATGTGGCTTTTTTGACTTTTCTAGGAGACAAAAATCTCTTAGCAAACTTCCTGCTCTTCTGGCTCTTATAATATTTCTGCCCCCTTTCCACAATGATTCCTGAACCTTAAATGCAGGAGTTGTGTTGTAGATAAATCAGTTGGGACTGGGCTCCACAAAACTGCATTTTGATCAGTTGTGGCTTTCTGTAATATCTGTTGCAGAAATTTCCTTAATGAGGGGTGAGAACTCCACTAGTCTGTGGGTATAAGAATAAGTGTTTAGAATTAAAGAATAGACTGGTATAGTCAAGTGGCAGTTGTTGGTTCTCCTGCAAGATCTCCGACTTCTACCTCTATCTAATCTGGGGTAGAGCTGACTAGGTTTCTAGTACCAGGCACAATTTCCTTCTTCTTCTTCTTCTTCTTCTTCTTGTTTTGTTTTATTGAGTAGAGGTCTCTACATAGCCCTACCTGTCCTGGAACTCACTATGTACAAGTGGCTATCCTTGAATTCACAGACAACTGCCTGCCACTGCCTCCTGAGTGCAGGGATTAAAGGTGTGTGCCATCACTGCTCATCTATTTTTTTGTTGTTGTTCTTCTCTTAATATAACCATTATTTGAAATTTTCACTTTTGGAAAATGTCTTCCCTCATTCTGTCTCATACCAGTGCAAAACTGCTCAGAGATCTCTTGTCATATGTATTAGTACCTAGAAGTATCTGGTGTAAGAGCTCAGTATCCATTAAAGGTTGGGGAAACAACTTGATTAGCTCCTTGCTATATCTGATAATTTTTGGTTTTGTTTCAAGTTATTACAATGTTTTTTATATTAATCTTTTAATACACACATGCTGCCATGTTTTTCCATCTGTTTTTTATTTTATTTTTCATTAACTAAAGAATTATAAATATAGCAAATACTTCTGTGGCCACATTTATCATGAAACCTTAAGAGTTATGAATGTTCCCAATTAATGTTGCATATGCTATAGTCACTAACTAGTTCAGTACTATCCCTCTACATAGACACGCAAAAGTGTAGTATTGAGGAAAAAGCTACATATAAAAACAATTCAATATAGGTACGATAGCATATGCCTGCAATTACAACTACAAAGAAGAAAGCTAAGCATGGGGTTTGCTAGCTCAACACCATTCTAGACTCGACCCAATTAGACTTTGTCTCCTAATAAAATTTTTTAAAGGGCTGGGAGTGTAACTCAGTGATTCTAAGTTCAATTGCCAGATGGATGGATAACTGGATATATATAGATATGGGTTGGGGGGGGGAGAAAGACGAACCACATCAACATTTCAATCCCCACAGAACTTTGGTATGTAACTATCATTTTAACTATTATGATGTCCAAAAATCAATTATCTTACCAACTAGCTCTCTATCAATTTCTCACCTTTTTGAAACAGAGTTTCAGTATGTAGCCAATGGTGGATCTGAATTCTCTATCCTCTTCTGCCTCAGCTTCCCAAATGCTGGATTTTCAGTTCCTCCCTACCTCTCATTCTCATTACCTGTACTCTAGTCCATACCTAGGATTCTTGCAACAAATAAACTGTTCTTTGAAGTTTCAGGGTTGATTCAATAGTGCTTTAGTAGAGTTGTACAAAACAGAACTGAGAAGCAATAAGCATAAGACACAGCCACTGACCAGTATTCAATAGTTTTAAGTAGGCATCAAGTACGGGATTTTTGCTTCTAACTTTTTATTACATTTGACTTCTTTTGTGTGTTGAGGACAATTTGTGGGAGATGATTCTCTCAATCTACCATGTGGATCCTGGAAATGGAACTGAGGCTGTGAGACACCTTTATCTGATGAACCATCACCCCTAGCCAAGAACTACTGCTTTAAGCCAAAACTCTGCTTCAAGATGGAACCTCATGTGGAGGCCACAGAAAGATGAGAATCCTGCTCTACATATTCCCTTGAGACAGTAGCTACAGAACCTGAGCCTCACTGTTTTCCAGTGAGGCCTGTGAACCCCAACAATCCTCCTGTCTACTCTTTATCTTGCAGCACTAGAGCTATAGGTTTATGAGGCCATGCTCAGTTTTTGCAGGGTGCTCAAGATCAACCCTCAGGCACCCATGCTTACGCATCAAGAGTCCAGCCCCAAAATCAATGTCCCCAAAGTATGGCTTTTCATGTCATTCTTTATTTCTAGGAATCTAAGACCAAAGTTAAAGGACACCATGTTTCTAGCCAAACTCCTTCACTTACCCACACTCATGTTCTTTCACAATTCCTCACTATGACTCCCTTACAACAGACTCAAATATTCCAGAAATCAGTGCTATCTCCTAAGCACTTACAGCTTCAAACCTACAGTGAGAACACTGCTGACATTTTACATGACTGCACTGTCTTGTACTCTTCGGTAATTCCTCAAGGGAATACTGTCCCTTTAAAAGTCTTTTGAACTTGGGCTTGGAGGAGAGGCTAATATCATCTCAGCAAAAAAATTCAACATGATCTTAAGAGATTTTAGTTAGTCCCAGAGCAAACATCTGTCAAAAATGACTAGGGACATGTCAAAGGACATAGATACCAATTTTTAAAAGTTCACACCTTTAAAGATAGAGTAATGAGTGGAAAGGATAATCCTTAGTTTTGTAGGAGGTTGAAGATCACACACAGACACACACAAATGTATAGTCTTAAATTCAAACAGCATTTTGTATAAAATATTCCAAGAAAACCAAACAGTAGATAATAGTAAGTTGTCATTATTATTATTGTTGCTGTTGTTTTTCAAGATAGAGTTTCTTTGTGTAGCCTTGGCTCTCTTGGATCTTGCTCTGTAGATCGTGCTGGCCTCCAATTCAGAGAGATCCACCTGCCTCTGCCTCCCAAGTGCTGGGATTAAAGGCATGCACCACCACCACCCACCTTAATTTCTTCCTTTTTAAAATATTTATTTTCATAATTTTCAATTGTGTGTTCTTTACAAAAAAAATCAAGCTAATAAACACAGAAGAAATTAGAAGGTTTCTCTTTTTGAAATATGGCAACATAAAAGCTTTCTGCCACAATCAGCATTGGTTACTAAAACACATTATACATAAAAGGATGGTTGGTGGAAGAGTATTACAGATTAAAGATTAAGATGAACAATAATTCATTTTGCCACTACTAGACGCAGGACAACATACTTCCTGCTGTCCTATAAAAGAAAATGCACAGCACCACCTACCTACTTACTACCTAGTAAGTATTCTGGCCTCCACCCCCTTAAAAGAAAATGAATAGGATCAAGGCTTAGAAATTCACCATTTTGCAAGACACAAAAAGTAAAGAGAATCTGACTAACACACCAAATACAGAATATAGGAAGAAATACTGAACAAGTCACCCAATTTCTTCAAATAGAAAAACTAGGGAGAAGGAGATTATAAGAGACATCATTTATCAACCAAATAAAATGATTTTTAGTCAAAAAATTTTGTAAAAACATCTTTTTTTCAGACAACCAGAAGTAAAAACAAATGAGATTGCTAAAATGTTGGTAGTTATGTAGATTAGTTTTTTAAAATGTCTCTTTTTGTATTCTACCTCGGGCTTGGTAAAGTACACAAAGCTTCTAACTTAGAAATAAAACAGCAAGGGGCTGGAGAGATGGCTCAGCGGTTAAGAGCACTGACTGTTCTTCCAGAGGTCCTGAGTTAAATTCCCAGCAAATACATGGTGGCTCACAACCATCTATAATGACATCTGACACCTTCTTCTGTATGTTGTATACATAATAAATCTTTTTTAAAAAAGAAAGAAATGAAATAGCAAACACTGAATCCTCTTTGCTCACCTTTTGACATGAAAGACTTGCAACTATGAACTCAAACAGCAATATCTTTACCATCCTCACACAATCATTTGCAGCAGGCTTAATTCCCCTCCCTAAATATTCTGACAGCATCTCATTCAACATCACACAATCAAGGCCAAGATATCTCTCACTCAAATACAGGCTTACTTCCTCTATCATCTAATCAGTTACAAAACTGTGTTGCTTCTAGTTATAAAATCTCTCTCAGGTCCTACTATATCCCTGCTAGTTAACCACCAAATTCCTTTCTAATTAAAAAAAGCCGACAGCCATCCCATCCATTTGGGGAAGCAATATACTTATAGTCTCTGTCTCTCTCTGTCTCTCCTCCCCTCTCCTCTCCTTCTCCCTCTCCCCCTTCCCCTCCCACCAACCCTCCTCTAAAGGCATGGCCTCCTGTGGCTCTGGCCTTCTGTGGCTCAGCTGAACATGTTTTTAAAAAAATCTAAATCTGGGCTGGAGAGATGGCTCAGCGGTTAAGAGCACCCTCTGCTCTTCCAGAGGACCCGGGTTCGATTCCCAGCACCCACATGGCAGCTAACAACTGTCTGTAGTTCCAATTCCAGGCAAACACCAAGGCAAATAAATAAAGTAAGTTTAAAAAAAAATCTAAATCCAATCTTCCAGCCCCAACATCCTAAATTATTCAGATTATAGGTATACATCACCACACCTCTATGAGGTTGATCAAATCCAAGGCTTCAAGCATGTTAGACAAGCACTTTACCAACTAAGGTACATCCCCACCTGATAATACATTTATATTATTTTTCCAATAAAATACGAGTGGGAAAAAAAAATCACTTTCCCACAACTTTTTAACTTAAACCTGGTAAAGCTGAGACCATTTTCACAAATTAATTAAAATTTTATTTTTTATACAGTAGCTGAAATTACTATAAAAAAGAGTTACTGGGGGCTGGAGAGATGGCTCAGCGGTTAAGAGCACCGTCTGCTCTTCCAGAGGACCCGGGTTCGATTCCCAGCACCCACATGGCAGCTAACAACTGTCTGTAGTTCCAGTTCCAGGCAAACACCAAGGCAAATAAATAAATAAAGTTTTTAAAAAAAAAAAAAAAAAAAAAAAAAAAAAA
>PVIH01011206.1:0-70551 GCA_004025045.1 Sigmodon hispidus | reverse complement strand
TTTTTTTTTTTTTTTTTTTTTTTTTTTTATTTTTTTTTTCCTTTATTTTGTATTTATTAAAAAAAAACACAGTAAAAAGAATTTAAAATGTGGAAGAGTTAACAATAACTATATAGAGGATAAGAATGATAAGCATGGCTTATCAAGGGTAGACATACAAATAAGATTGCTACACCTATATTTTCTTTGTGTTCATCTTATCATTTTCATTGAATTCTAGGAAGACTTTGATTTCTTTCTTAATTCCTTCCTTGACCCAGAGATGGTTCAGCTCAGTGATGTTTAGTTTCCATGAGTTGGTAGGATTTCTTTGGGTTTTGATGTTGTTGAACTCTACCTTTAGGCCCTGGTGGTCCAATATGTTACAAGGGATTATTTCCATTTTTTTGTATCTGTTGATATTTGCTTTATGACCAATTATGAGGTCAATTTTGGAGAAAGTTCCATGAGGAGCTGAGAAATATGTATATTCCTTTGCTTTTGGGTGGAAGGTTCTGTAGATATCTATGAAATCCATTTGCATCAAAACCTCTTTCAGACTCATTTCTCTGTTGAGGCTCTGTCTGGTTGATCTATCCAGGGTTGAAAGTGGGGTATTGAAGTCTCCCACTATTAGGGTGTAAGAATTGATGTGGGATTCGAGCTTTAGCAGTGTTTCTTTTACATAAGTAGGTGCCCGTATATTAGGGGCATAAATATTTAAGATTGAAATCTCCTTTTGACCAATTTTTCCTGTGATGAATAAGTAGTGGCCATCTTGGTCCCTTTTAACTGCTTTTAGCTTAAAGTCTACTTTGTTAGATACTAGGATTGCAACCCCTGCTTGTTTCTTAGGACCATTTGACTGGAAAATCTTTTCCCAACCCTTTATTCTAAGCCTGTGTCTGTCTTTGCAGCTTAGGTGTGTTTCTTGTAGGCAACAGAAGGATGGCTTCTGTTGTTGTATCCATCTTGTTAGTGTGTGACATTTTATAGGAGAGTTGAGACCATTGATATTAAGGGAAATTAGTGACCATTGATTCATATTTCCTGCCATTTTTGGTGGTAATTTGTTTGTATTTCCTTTCTCTAGTGCATTCTTCTGTGGATCTATTGATTGTTTGTGATTTTGTGGGTGTATCTGGGGTCCTTAGGTTGGAGTTTTCCCTCTAATACTCTCTGTAGTGCTGGATTGGTAGATACATATTCTATCAGTCTGACTTTGTCCTGAAATAACTGGTTTACTCCATCTATGCTGACTGATATTTTTGCAGGGTATAGTATTCTAGTTTGGCAGCCATGCTGTTTTAGCATCTGTATAACTTCTGACCAAACCCTTCTAGCTTTCATCGTTTCCGTTGAATAGTCAGGCGTTATTCTAATGGGTCTGCCTTTGTATGTGAGTTGGCCCTTTTCTTTTGCAGCTCTTAAAATTTTTTCTTTGTTCTGTATGTTTCGTGGCTTGATTACAATGTGGCGCACTGACTTTTTTGGGGGGTCATATCTATTTGGTGTTCTTAAGCTTCTTGTATCTTTGTAGGCATTTCCTTCTTCAGGTTAGGGAAGTTTTCTTCTATGATTTTATTGAAAATATTTTCTGTGCCTTTGAGTTGGTATTCTTCTCCTTCTTCTATTCCTATTATTCTCAAATTAGGTCTTTTCATGGTATCCCAGATTTCCTGAATATTTTGAGTTATGGCTTTTTTAGTTTTACTATTTTCTTTGACTCATATATCTATTTGAGCTACTGAGTCTTCCACTTCCGAGATCCTATCTTCCATCTCTTGAACTCTGTTTGTTATGCTTGTATCTGTGGTTCCAGCTTTTTTCTTCAGATTTTCTATTTCCATCTTTTCCTCATTGTGTGCCTTTTTTATTGCTTCTATTTCAGCTTTTAGTTCAGCTTTTAGTTCCTAGCATGTTTCTTTCATAGATTTGTTTATCTCTTCCAATTTTTTGTTTGTATTTTCTTCTATTTCTTTAAGTTTATTTTTCATCTCTTCTTTGAGAGCTTCGATGATCATCAAAAAGGAATTTTTGGTGTTGCTTCCTTCTGTTTCCTCTTCATTGCTCAGTTCAGGTCTTGTATTTGTAAGATCGCCATTCTCTTCTGGAGTTACCATGTTGTTCTTTGTATTATTATGTAATTTTTTGTGCTGACATTTGCCCATGGCTTCAGTGATTCATGATTAGATGGATCCTGGTCAGTTGTGGCACTCGGGCTTGTGTGCCTCCTGTCACATCCCTGGGCAGGGTCTGAATCTACCCTTCAGAGACTCCAGATATTATCTATTCGCTCAGTTTGAGGTCAAGGTGGGTAGCCGTGCAAAATCCCTCAGTAGCAGCTGTGGATATGGTGACAGGTAGAGTTCATCTGCCCTTGCTACAGATGTGCTGGGACTCTGCAGACAGCACCTGGTCCCGGCAGCGAAACCGGAACCGATGGGAGCTCAACTCTCCCTCCCTGGCTTGGATATAGGCGCTTGGGACTGGTGACCCCTCCTCACCTCTGGGCAGGGTCTGAGTCTGTCCTTCAGGGACCCCTGTAATTATCTGTTGCTCAGCTGGAGTCGGGGTGGGTAGCTGTGCAAATTCCCTCAGCAGGAGCTGTGGGTATGGTGACAGGCAGAGTTTATCTGCCCCTGCTCCAGGTGTGCTGGGACTCTGCAGATTGCACCTGGTCCCAGAAGCAAAACTGGAACCAAAAAGACCAATTTTGACATCCTTTACACTATTAGCTTGGAGTTCTAGCTGGGCACATCTTGTGGGTTCCTGGGGGCTCCCTAGCACCAGGTTTTTTCTAATCCCAATCCCTCAAAGGCTCTATTAGGATGTGAGGTTCTTTGCTCCCCTCTCTGTTGTCCTCTCCTCAAATATCCTATTCTCTCCTGTTCCCTCACCTTACCTTACTTCCTCCCCCACTTATAATCCAAATGTACTCAAGAGATCTTTTCTATTTCCTCTTCCCAGGGGGAATTTATGGTTATATCTCTTAACCTCATCCTATTACCTAGCTGCTGGTGAAGGTGTGTATGTGTACTGTAGCCTGATTATCCTTTGTTTTACATCTAAACTATACCTATGAGTGAATACATACCATGTCTCTTACTGGATGGGTGTTAAATATCTCAAGATGATACTCTACATATTCATCCATTTGCCTGTAAATTTCAAGATGTCATTTTTTTTTTTCTGCTGAGTAGTACTCCATTATGTAAGTGTACCACAATTTATAAATGCATTCTTTAGTTGAGGGTCATCTAGGTTGTTTCTAGGTTTTGGCTTTTACAAATAATGTTCCTGTAAACATAGTTGAACTAATAAAGCCTTTGGAGTACAAATGTGCATCCCGTGGGCATATACCCATTTGTGGTACTGTTAGGTTACTGTTGGATTGATGCTCAGTATTCTGAGAAACTCTCATACTAATTTCAAAAGTGGCTGTACAAGTTTATATATTCACCAGCAATGAAGAAGTGTTCCCTTTGCTCTACATTCCCTTCACCATAGGTTATCATCTGTGTTTTTGATCTTAGCCATTTTGACAGGTATAAGATGGTATTAAATTTGGCTTGATTTGCATTTCTCTGATGGCTAAAGATGTTGAGCATTTTTTTAAGTGTCTTTTAACCTTTGAAATTATTCTTTTGAGAATCCCATATTTAGCTCTGTATTCCATTTTCCAAATGGATTTTTTGGTTTTTGTATCTCTAGTTTCTTGAGTTTTCCATATATATTAGAGATCAGTCCTCTGTCAGATATAGTGTTAGCAGAGATTATTTTCTATTCTGTATGTTGTCATTTTGTTTTATTTACCATGTCCTTTGCTTTACAGAAGCTTCTAAGTTTCAGGAGGTCACATTTATTAATTGTTGTTCTTAGTGTCTGTGCTACTAGTGTTGTATTTAGGAAGGGATAACCTATGCCAATGCAAGCAAAGGTATTTTCCACTTTATTTTCTATCAAATTCAGTACAACTGGGTTTATGTTGAGGTCCTTGACCCACTTGGACTTTAGTTTTGTGCAGGGTGATAGATAGGGTTTTATTTGTATTTTTCTATGTACCACCATCCAGTTATGACAGCACCATTTTTTGAAGATGCTATCATTTTTGTAATTGTATATTTTTAGTCTTATTGTCAAAAATCAGGTGTTTATAGGTGTGTGGACTAATAACAAGACTTTAATTTGATTCCATTGATCATCAAGTTTATTTCTATGCCAGTACTATTATTTTTATTACTGTAGTACTATAATAGAGCTTGAAGTCAAGGTGGTGATGCCTCCCTCTCGAAATTCTATTATTGAACAGGAATGTTTTGGCAATCCTGGATTTTTTTGTTTTTCCACATAAAATTGAGTATTATTCTTTCTAAATCTGTGACAAATTGAGTTGGGACTTTGATAGTGATTGCACTGAAAATGTAAATGCATTTAGTAAGATTGCCAAATTTTTACTATGTTGATTCTTCCTATCCAAGAGCATGTAAAATCTATCAATTTTCTGATATCTTCTTTAGTTTTTTCCAATGATTTAAAGTTATTGTCATGGAGGTCTGTCATGTTTTTGGTTATAGTTAGCCCAATATATTTAATGCTACTTGCAGCTATTGTAAAGAATGACGATTTCCTATTTTCTTTTTCATCCCTTTTATCATGTGTATAACAGGGTGATTATTTTTTCATTAATCTTGTTTCATTCTACATTGCTGAAGGTGTTTATCATGTTTATAAGCTGTGGAAGTTCCCTGATTAAAGACAAATTGTGTGTCACTTATGTGTATTATTATATTATCTGCATAAATTGATAGTGGGACTTGTTTTTCAATTTTTATTCCCTTGATCCATTTGTCATTTATTTATTGCTGTAGCTAAAACCTAGAGAATAGTATTGAATGGGTAGGCATTCTTCCTTCATACACAGGTAGTTCAAATGAGAGAGAGTTCCATGAGTTTGTAGACTTTCTGTAGTTTGTGCTGTTGAACTCTAACTTTAATCCATGATTGTGTTATAAAAGATATAAAAGATTTGTGAATATACTCTAAAGATGCACATTCATACTCCAAAGCTATGTTCATAGCAGAATTATTCGTAATAGCAACAAACTGTAAACAACCTAGATGCCTATCAACTGAGGAATGGATTAACAAACTGTGGTACATCTACACAATGGAGTAATATTCAGCAGTAAAAAAAAAATGATATCCTAAAATTTACAGGCAAATGGATGGATTTAGAGAATATCCTCCTGAGTGAGGTCTCACAAACCAAGAATAATAAGCAGGGAACGTCATCACTCATTGTTAGATGTTAAGCAAAACATTCTTATTTCATTAAAAGATGATGGGTAAATAAAGTAGTTTAAAACACACACACACATAAACATTATTTGCACTTGTTTATATCTATTCATATTTGGTTTATGACCAAGTATGTGGTCAACTTTAGAGAAAGTTCCACGGGGTTCTGAGAAGTTATTTTTCTTTGTATTTAATTGGAAAGTTATTTTAATATGTATCTATTAAGTCCATTTGAGTCATAACATCTGTCAGATCCCTTATTTCTTTACTAAGTTTTCTTCTGGTAGAACTATCTATGGCAAGAGTAGGATATTAAAGTGTCTGACTATTAATGTCTGGGGTTTAATGTGAGATTTAAGCTTTCTTAATTTTTATTTTACTTATTTGTGTGCCCTTGTATTGGATTATAAATGTTTATAATTTAGATTTCATCTAGTTGGAATTTTTTCTGAGATAAATATGTAATGTCTGTCCTCATCTCTCTTGATTGATTTTAGTTTAAAGTATATTTGGTTAGATATAGTAGTTACACAAGCTTTTTTTTAATTCCATTTGATTGAACTTTGATTGAGCTTTCTCAACTCCTTCCTCTAAGCCAATGTCTGTCTTTGAAGTTGAGGTGTGCCTTTTGTATGCAGCAGAAGGATAAAATCTGTTTTCTTTTATTATTATTATTGTTATTATTATTATTATTATTATTATTATCCTACAAGACCTTTTCATACATATATTGTGGCTTCCACTTTTAGGATTTTATAAAATTCCTGAGTGTGTGAACCTGTTTCTTTCTTTTTTTAAATTGTTTTTTGAAATAAATATCAAACATTATAAAAAAGCAAAACATTTAGAAGAGATAACAAAAGAACCCATATGGTAATAACACTTCTCCTTTCTCTAAAATATATGAAACATAAAAAATAAAATCAAAAGCATCTCAAGCCAGGTTAGGCTCAGCTAGAGATAAAGAAAGCATGTTTGTCACAGATAATGTCCACGGATACACTATGTCCACCACAAATTTCTGCTAAGCAGTACTTCTACACACAAACCAGACATTTTATTTGGTTTTGTTTTGTGTATGTGTGTTTTTTAAATCACATTATTTACCTATCAGCTTTCAATGGGAAAAAGTTGTTTTTGCTTAAAGTCCAATAATGAGTGAGTACATCCCATGCTTATCCTAGGTTTGTGAGACCATGCTCAGGAGAATATTTTCAAATCCATCCTTTTGCATGCAAATTTTAGGATATCATTTTTTTCTTACTGCTGAGTAGTACTGTGTAGATGTACCACAGTTTGTTAATTCATTCTTCAGTTGAGGGGCATCTAGGCTGTTTCCTGGTTCTTGCTAATAAGAATAATGCTGCTATGAACATAGTTGAGCTATTGCTTTTGGGGTGTGCATATGTGAATGTGTGGCTTTAGGGTATATGCCTAGGAGTGGTATTGCTGTACCCTTGGGGAAAGTGATTCCCAGTTTTCTGAGGAATTGCCATACTGTATTCTAGAGTGGCTGAATGCAGTTAGTCCCCACTAACAATGGAGGAGTGTTCCCCTTGTCCTGCATCCTCTCCAGTATAGGCTGTCATTTTTGTTTTTTTTGATCTTAGCTAATCTGACAGGTATAAGGTGGTATCTCAAAGTTGTTTTAATTTGCATTTCTCTGATGACTAAAGTTGTTGAATATTTTTTAAGTGTCTTTCAGCCATTTGTAATTCTTCTGCTGAGAATTCCCTTATTTCTGAACCCCATTTTTAATTAGGTTATTCAGGGTTTTGGGCTCTAGTTTCTTGGGCTCTCTGTATGTTTTAGAGATCAATCCTCTGTACTTGTAGTGTTGGTGAAAATCTTTTCCCATTCTGTAGGCTGTTTTTTTGTTTTAATGACTCTGTGTTTTTGCTTTATAGAAACTTCTCTGTTTTAGAAGATTCCACTTATTGATTGTTGTTCTTATTGCCTGTGCTACTGGTGTTATATTTAGGAAGTTGTCACCTCTACCAGTGCATTGGAGGGTATTTCCCACTTTCCTTTTTATCAAGTTCAGTGTAGATGGTTTATCCATTATGTTAGCCTGTGTCTTTTTATTTGAGTCCATTGATATAAAGGAATATTAATGACTAGTGATTGTTATTTTTTTTTATTTTTGGTGGTAGTGTATATGTGTGTGTTTCTCTGGTACTTCTAGTGCTTTGTGTAGGGCTGGATTTGTGGATAGACTTATTAAAGTCTGCTTTTTCATAAAATATCTTATTTACTCTATCTATGGTAATTGATAATTTTTCTAGTTATTGTAGTCTGGCTTGGCAACCTTGGTCTCTTCTTGCCTGTATAATATCTGATCAGAACCTTCTTTCTTTTATTGTTTTTTTATTATGAATAAAGTCACATTTTCTATCCATGTATATCCTTGTTCATATTGTGTAATCTGGTTTTATTCTGTTGGGTCTGCCTTTATAAGTTACTTGACCTGTTCCCTTTGTAGTTTTAATATTCTTTCTTTATTTTGGAGGTTTAGCGGCTTGATTCTTATGTGGTGAGCAGACTTCTTTTTTTGTGTGGTCTAGTCTATTTGTTGTTCTGTATAATATAAAGTTTCTTGCCTGGACTAGCCCCAAGATCTGAACCAGGAGTCCCAAAGTCCAAAAGAAACATGCAAAAGCTTACATTAATATTAAGCTTATCATCCTATGACTTAGTCATATAACTTGCTAACCCTTAACTCTTAAACTAACCCATGATTACCCATGTGGCTTAGTACCTTTTCTGAGAGCAGCATCCTGGCCATCTTTCCTTTGAGTCTGAGGGCATCTCTTTCTGGCTCTTCTTCCCAGAGTTTTCTTAGTCTGGTAGCTCTAACCACACTTCCTGTCTGCCTTCTGGGAAATCATCATTTTATTAAACCAGTAGAAGGGGAAAATATTTACAAAGTACCAAAACATAATGCCATAACAATTTCCTACTTTTAATTGGAAGTGTTTTCTTTTATGATTTTGTTAAATGAAATTTTCTCTTCCTTTGAGCTGGTATTCTTCCCCTTCTTCTAATCTTATTATTCCTAGGTTTAACTTTTAGTGGTGTCCCAGATTTCCTGGATCTTTTGTGTTATTACTTTTTTGGTTTTAATGATTTCTTTGACTGACTTATCTATTTTCACTATTATATCTTCCATGCCAGAGATTCTTTCTCTCAAGTCTTGAATTCTGTTTGTTATGCTTGCATTTGTAGGTTCATTACCTTTTTTTTTCAAATTTTCTACTTTTAGCATTTCCTTGATTTGTGTATTCATTGTTATGTCTACTTCAAATTTTAAATCTTGAAATGTTTTCTTTACTTCTCTGATTGCTTTTTCTTGATTTCCTTGGATTTTTTTCTTTCTTTAAGGGTATTGTTGATGTCTTCCATTTTTTGTCTTTTCTTCTATTTCTTTTAGTGCATTTTTTATTATCTCTTGTAAGGCTGCTATTACCTCCATAATTTTTTCCTTCAATGGAAAAAAGATAGTATCTTTAACAAATTTTGTTGGAATATCTCTTTGGTAGTATGTAGAAAAATGCAAATAGATTCAAGCCTGTCACAACACACAAAACTCAAACCCAAGTTGACCTCAACATAAACCCAGGCACTCTGAACATGATAGAAAGGAAAGGGGGAAAAAACCCTTCTACAAATTGGCATACGTGAACACTTCCTAAATATAACACCAGTGGCACAGACACTAAAATCAACAATCAATAAGTGGGACCTCCTGAAACTGTGAAGTTTCTGTAAAGCCAAGGACACTGTCAATAGGACAAAATGACAGCCTACAGAATGAGAAAAGATTTTCACCAGCCCTACAAGAGATAGAGTATTGATCTCAAAATATATAAAGAACTCAAGAATCTAGAGTTCAAAACCTTGAATAACCCAATCAAAATATAGGATTCAGTACAAAAAAGGAAATTCTCAGCAGAAGAATTATGTATATCTGAAAGGCACTTGAAAAAGTGTTCAACATCTTTAGCCATCAGAGAAGTGCAAATCAAAACAACTTTGAGCTACCACCTGACACCTATCAGATTTGCTAAGGTAAAAGGCACAGAGGACAGCCTATGCTGGAAAGGTTGTAGAGTAAGAGGAGCACTCCTTTATTTTTGGTAGGAATGTAAGCTTGTTCAGCCACTCTGGAATGCAGTGTGGTGGTTTCTCAGAAAACTGGAAATCATTCTCCCCAAGGGTTCAGAAATACCAGTTCTGGGTGTATACCCTAAAGATGCACAGTCACACTCCAATGGTATTAGCTCAACTATGTTCATAGCAGCATTATTTGTAATGGCAAGGAACTGGAAGCAACCTAGATGCCCCTGAAGTGAAGAATGTATTAGTAAACTGTGGTACATCTTCACAATGGAGTACTACTCCGCAGTAGGAAAAAATGATATCCTAAAATTTGTAGGCAAATCGATGAATTTGGAGAATATCCTTCTGAGCGAGGTATCACAAACCCAGAAAGATAAGCAGGGAATATACTCATTCATTAGTTGACTCTAAACAAACAGAAAAAAGCAAATCATATCTAAACTGCAATCCACAACACTGAATAGCTTGGGATCTGAAACACCTTGGACTGACACCTTGATCCCACTCCCTCTAGAGGAACACCTGACTAAGTCTTGATGTTGGGGAGAGGACACTGGATCTGTCAGGAGTGGAATCTGATCTGAGCAATATTGGGACCTTGGGACCTCTTTCCCATGTTGGTGAGGAGATGTGGCGAAGAGGGAGTGACTGGATGGGGTGGGAGGGAGAAGGGACCTTGAATAAGGATATACACGAATAGAAAATGTGACTTCATTCATAATAAAAAAGAAAAATAAAATTAAAATAAAATATCATAAAGAAAATAAAAGAAATGTAAAAACAGCTTTCATCTCAAAAAAGAATAAATGACAAATGACAGGACATTTTAGACTCAAATATGAGTGACTGTGGCCAGTTAACATAGACTTCAATTGTCCCACATTTCTCGGTCCAATATGGTAACAATTTTTGAGGTTATTTTAGGGTGGCTGAGAATTCTTGAAAAGATGTTGTCACTGAAAAGGCTTATTGACTGCTTAGAGTTCCAATAATGTGGAGCATTATTGCAATGTTGCAAAAGTCAACAGCCAGGTTATCATGGGACATCATTAATCCACATACTAGCTTTCTTCCTGTGTACATAAACTAACAATCTTTTAATTCTTAGGAAATCATTTGCAATGCACAAGTAGAACCCTGGTTTCCAACCACTACCACAGTGCTAATAATGCTGCCAGAAAGCATCTAAGGCCTATAGTAGAATTCCTCTGTTCTGCTGCGGTCTACGTACTTGATGTTTACACTAATGTTGTTGATGAATTTTTTGGAATATTAATAAAAATCATTCATAACAGTGATACATTATTGAAGCTTGATACATGGAAAAACTTAATGTTGCTCCTAGGTGACAGTCAGTTCTATTTGGCTCCAAAATAAACCATCTCTTTCATTTCTTTTGATGTGAGAGTTGTTTCTTTCACACACAATAGCAACAGAACAAAGACAGTTATAAATCAAAGCACTTTTAAAACACACTAGAGAAAACTCCAGGCAGATGGTTTCTTCCAGTTATTGTTAACTTGACACAAGCTAGGATCATTTTGGAAGAAGAAATCTCACTGAGAAAATGCTTCAATCATATTTGACCATGCCTACATCTAAGTGCTGTTTTCTTCATTAATAATTTATGTAGAAGACCCAACCCCTTGTAGGCAGTACCACTCTTATGTAGTTGCTCCTATAGGTCAGCAAGATAAATAAGTCTTTGGGTGAAAGTCAACAAGCAGCAGACTTTCATTACCTCTGCTGCATTTCCTGCCTCTGTCTCCAGGTTCCTACTCTGTTTGAGTTCCTGCCTCCATTTCCCTCATTGATAGACTGTAGTCTGGACATGTAAGAAAGATAAATTCTTTTCTCCACAATTTTGTTGTCAGGACATTTATGAAAACAAGGGAAAGTAACTTAAGACATATAGAAAGAGGGAAATATAAGCTATAGACCTCATGTAGTCCAATAGATTTAAACTATGGAGATTATATCTTTTAATTTATTGTATGTAAGTACTTTATTTGTATATTCTGAAGTAATGCAGGTACACATAGGGGAAATTTGAGGAACCTGGTCCAGTGTTATTTTTTGTTATGCATATGACATCTTTTTTCAAATGATGCACTTTGCAATCTAGTTATTATGCCTAAAATACTATGTGCATCCCTTCCCAAATATTGTTCCAAGCAACGTTAAAATTTTCTAAGTCCCCACACTTATATCTGAGTACACTTACTCCAATCTCTGAAATATGGATTTTTACCATTACTAGTAATCACATTTAGACAGGTTCTAATAGTATGTTCCCATTGTATTATAGTACATGTAATAAAGGCCCCATCAGGATCTAAAGTGTTTCTTGGGAAAGGAATGCAGTGTCCTTCAATGGAATTTTAAAAGAGAATCCTTTACTTATTATCTTATGCCTATATATAATAAGTGTATATATTATTAAGATCAAATGCATTATGGGAAGGGACATAAACAGCAAGGAAAATACTGTAAGACCAAATCAATCAATCAAAATAGAGAACCACCAAACTATGCCCCTTATTAATCTGCTTACTGTGTTTTAGATACCATAAATTAACCCTAGCATATAGTACCCTTTGGTGTTCTCATATATGTGTCATACTATATAACTTAAAAGCCATTCCTTTATTATCTGTAATATTGTCTTGCTGCTAATTATGTTATATTACTTCTTCCCAAATCTGTGTAAGCTCTTATTTTAAGTTCTTTGGATAAAAAGCTAAGAGTTTGAAAGCATCTAGTCCTGACCACTTTAAATGATAACAAAATGATATACCTAATATTAGTAAGTATGGATGTTAACAGAGGTGGACAATGAGTAGCCACTAAAGGTACAAAATATAGCTGGCAATAATTGGGTTTCAGGTCTTCAGCATTTCTACAATTCAGTTAATCAGCCTTGTGGAATCTTTCATAGAGTTGACACTTTCTTCTAACAATATCAGTTCACAGCTGATTTAGGCAAAGTTCACATATACAGCTCTACATACTTCTGACACAGATACTTAGGATTCTAAGTGTGCTAGAATCACCTTAAAACAATAGTAGTTTACAAAATGGCTATTAAGCGATTTTAAGATAAGCATATACATTAATGAACCCTCACTTTTATATGATTATTTCCCAAGTATTGAGTATCCTCAAAAAGATCAGAAGGAAACCCAAGCAATTGTTTAATGAACATCAAAAGCACAGAGAAGTATTTTCAAGAATGTCTTACTGCTGTGGATAAAAAAAAATGGGCCTCTAGTTTAATACTGTGACATTGAATTTAAATGCCAGAAAGTGTTTTAAAAACCTTGAAAATTACAGCACTATGTTTGATTTTATATATATACATATATATATAAATGTATATATATAATGATTTAAGATCTGAGGTCATTGAAATAAGAGTTAGTAGAATAGGTCAGAGAATTAGGAGGAACTAAAGTGAGGAAAGGGACTGTAACAATTTTTTGATTAAAAACAATTTAAATGTGGGCAATAAACAAAGTGTTTTAAACTAATTGTTACTAACTGTTAGGCATTGAGGAAATGAATGGATTATGATGGATCTGGTTTCATAAAAGAATTAGTACACTAAAGGATTTTTCTTTCTTTTATTTTTGAAATCATATTATAACTACATGAATTATCCCTTTTTTTCCTCACTCCTAAACTTCGCATATTCCCCTTTCTTTGTCTTCCAAATCCTTGGACTCTTTTTTATTAATTTTTGTTATGTTTATATATAAGTACATAGATATATTCTTATAATTAATCAGATTTATAATGGTTTTTGCAAGAATGTTTTCAGAGCTGACCAGTTGGTATTAGTGTAAGACCATACTAATTGGTTATCTCTGATGTATTTATTATCTGATGGAATCAGAATATGAGGCTGCCTTGGCAAGGCATGTCACTGGCAGGTGTACATATGTCTTTGAAAGATGTATGTCTTGCATCATATGTCTTCTGTGAACTTCATTTGAGTCTCTTTAGATGTCTCTTGTCATGAGTTGGATAACCTTATTGTCCATTCATTCCCACTACCATGTTGTTCTCCTACAGAATAATCAACTGTAACACTTTAACCCTGTGTAAGAGATTGAATTTAAAGGTGATGGACTAATTAATCTGGCTGAGAAAATTTTAAGAAAGACTGGGATTCTGTCCACAGGACAGTGTGGTGATATATGTTTAATAAAACCTGGAATATCAAGAGATCAAACCACAGTCAAACCAGGAAGAGGTAGTGCATTGCATTAGTCCCAGTCCCATCATTTGGGAGATTGTTCTGGATCTCTGGGAGTTCCAGAAATAACAGAGCAGTGCTAATTTACACCTTTAATCCCAGCACAGGGATCCAGTGGATCTCTGTGTGGACAAGGCCAAACAGCCAGACAGTGATGGCCTATACCTTTAATTCCAGCACAGGGGAAGCCTGCAGTGGTGACCTACACCTTTAATCCCATAACTCCAGAGACAGAGATCTTTCTGTGTTTCTGTGAGTTCAATTCTAACTTCCATAACATAGTAGCTCATGCCTTTAATCTTAACCTGCATGGGATACAGGTGGGCAAAGAAGGTATTTAAGGCAGGCTTAGGAAAACAGCAGGCATTAGAAGTGAGGCTGAATAAACTGGCAAATAACTGGGTGAGATTTGACTGTGGTGTTCTCTCTTTGATATTTCAGATATTAAATGTGTAACATAGCACCAGAGAACAGTTATCACTACCTTTGTTTGGTCAAATTTAGAGTGAAACACTGATGTTAATAGTAGAGCAAAAGAATTGAAAAATACTTAATTTTATGCAAAATAAAGATAAAGGTGAGACTAAAAAAAGTAGATTATGAAGAGATCAGAAGAATTAAAAATAATCCACATGAGAAAGATAGTCAGGTAAACACAAGGCACTATAATACTGATGAACTGAGGTTGAATTCTGCAACTCAGCATGGTAGGAGAAAACAAAAGTGTGCCCTCTGACCTCCATACACACAATGTCATGGGATGCACACATACACACACACACACAAAGAGAGAGAGAAAGAGCACATGCATGTGTACACTAATAATAATAATAACAATGATAAATTAATGTTCAATAAACACTATCTTTCTATGGTAATATGAAAGATTCTTTGAGTGAACTCAGGAACTGGCCAGATCCTACAAGTATCTGCAGACTCAAGTGGATAAGTTTTAAGACACTTGAAAGATTTTGCTTTGAAAAGACAGCTCCTAATATCCCTGATTGCAGAAGGATGCTCATGTAGAGTGTATATCATTTAGCTACCAGCCATCAAAGTCTGAATTTGCCTTGGAATTGTTTAAACCGGCAGCAGATGTTTGCATTGTCCACTTTATACTTTGTTGTCAACATATATAGCATGGCCTTATGGAATTTTTCCTCTGTAATTTAAAGAAAGGCAGACATTGAACAATGGTTTGCCATGAATAAAAACGTGGAATTGAATATCCTGAAGCTAGCTAATATGTTACAGAATAAATGGAAAATCATTTTAAAATATAGCAGCATGAACTTGACACTAGTGTGAAGAGTGGTTTGTTTTCCTCACGGCAATTTAAAATGGTACAATCCTATGGATTAAAGCTCAGTAATAGATAACAAAGCCATGCACACCCCAAAAATTCTGTTCAGAAACAACAAAAATATATGCTCATCAGGTTTATAATGTTCAAATATTGAGAACAGCCAATGTGTGCTTTCATTGGAGATTTGTTCTATGACTGATTAATCAACATTGATTTCTATCATACAGCTATGAAAATGAAAGGGAAGATAACTTTATTGATCTCTAGGGGATAATGTCGAGGGCAAAAGGTGTAGTACTTTGTATTTATGTGTATATATGTGGATATTTATGCACATAATTTTTACATACTACATTATATATCTCTTTATATCTGTACCTATAATTTACCCTGCATATTTAAATGTGAGAATAGATGCAATATGCATAAATGTTGTAGTCTTATACACTGACAATGCATTTGTCATATTGTACAATGTAAATATAGTGATGTCTTTATAATGGAATAATACAACATGTTATGCAATTTATAAACAAGAAAAGAAACTCAGTTTCTGTTGGTGGCTATGAATCAAAAATCCTATCTTCCAGACCCATTCACAGATGGCTGACAAACAGAAGGGATTTGTTTAGCCTCTTTACTAGGGCTTTTACTTCACTCACAAAGGCAACACCCTAGTTATATGATTTAATTTCAGAAGTCCCACATTTTGCTCATGTTTCAAATAGCATTTAGGACTTAGGTTTCAAACTATGTGGAAACACAGTAATTAATTGAAACTTCTCAGTAGATTTAATCAGGAAGAACAAAGGGATAATAAGAAATTCTAAGTTGCTAACACTGCAACATTCTGGGAATAAAACAATTTAATGTTCACACCTCGGTGTGTCCCAGGGACTGAAAAATAGGAGGGAAATACGTATTTTTACTAAATAATATTTGATAAGCAATATTCTATTGCTTTGTTAATTGTGTAATTATTATTAGAGATTGTAGCATTAGAGCAACTGGGGAGATATATATGTGCAGTGTCTATTTCGTTAATTATCTATGATCAAGTTGCGACAGCTGGTACAGTCACATTATCCCATCTACTTCCACGTTAAGGCAAGAAAGTCACTAATTCAGTGCTTGCATGAGTCACAGAAATAGTTCAAAAATGGCTGGAATCTCTTAGTAAAACAGCCCTATAATCAAAACTAAAAACAAGCTGTTGATGCTGCCCAAGGAGCAGCACATTACTGGCCTGAGTAAGGTTCTAGGTTTATTTTCAGAAGCACAATAAAGAAATAAAATAAGCAAACAAATGAAAAGAAAGGAATGTGATGTTTACTTTGAGGTATCCTTTGAGCTATGCTCCTTCACTATGTGATATATCCAGAACACATGAACTCGAGCAATTTTGAAGAATAAATATTAGAGAGCACTTAGCTGAGAGCCAGCAATTTGGCCATTTGGCCTCCCATGGTCATGAGAGGGATGGCTGAGTTTGCATTATGGATAACAGACAAGGCTCTTAGAGCCAAGAGGCTTAAGAGGCTTTGTAGTGTTGGAGAGAGCCCTTGTAAAGCCCAGTCAGTCAAGGCACTCTGTTAGGGTCTCCTAAAGCACAGTGAGAGATATGACCATGGATTATTCTTGCTTAAAACTCAGCACATAAATTCATTAGTCATTCAGAGGGAGTCATCTAAGACAGTGAAACTACAATTTGTCTTAGTCAATAGTCACCAGAGCATCTCAGCACCTGAGTTTTCCTTTATACTACCAAGAAAAATCAATAGTGCCTACTGTTTTACATTTTCTTTTTAGGATAATAGAAATGAGGATCTCGGGGCTGGAGAGATGGCTCAGCGGTTAAGAGCACCGTCTGCTCTTCCAGAGGACCCGGGTTCGATTCCCAGCACCCACATGGCAGCTAACAACTGTCTGTAGTTCCAGTTCCAGGCAAAACACCAAGGCAAATAAATAAATAAATAAATAGAGTTTAAAAAAAAAAAAAGAAATGAGGATCTCAAAAGTTTTGTCTAATGGAACTTACCCGGTGTTTACCTATGTGCCATGCAAGTGCTACATGAATTTTTCCATCACGAATTAATGTAATAAGATGTTAGAGGGCTAAAGCTTCAAACCCAACTTTAGCAAAACACAAAGATTAACATAACACATCCAGATGTAATGTGTGTACACAGCACAAATAGGGAAAACAGCATTAGAGAAGAAAATGTGCTTTCTCCGCACTTCTTCATATTGTTTACTCCAGAGGTTCAAAAGGAAGATGATCAGGGGTCGGTTAAAGTTTCTTCTAAAATATAATGTGAGTGTCAGCTAGGCTTGTTTTTAGAAAATGATGCAAGCTCAATGAAATTAATTCAACATTAATTGCTACTTAGGCAACATAGCAACACTTTCAATACATAAACAGAATAGAAAGGCTGGTCCTTTCAAATTAAACCTCTATTGAGAGTATAAATGTCTGTAAACTTTAAAAAGTAGCTACTAGACAAGATGCGATATACACTGATTTAAAAATTCTAAAATCACCTATATCTGCATGGAAAAATGTGTATATAAATGTTCTTTATATGAATATGTAATGGAATGCATGGGGAAATTTTAAAAACAGCTATTTCATTAATCAAAAATTCCAATATGAATGCTTTCAAATCACTTCTATAGAGAAAGTAAATATCTGTAAGGAAAACCTAAACTAATCCTTCCATATACTTTAGGCACAATTAAAAATAATTCAGGTTAAAAAATTTTTAAAAAATTTGAACTTTTTCAATTAAATAAAAGGAGGAAAAAGTTAAGATTTATTTGTTCTGTTCTTTAGCTCTTTTTGCAGACCAGTTTAGGTACTTTTGCTTGTATTTTAATCCTACAATTAAGTGAGAATTTATAATAAAGGCACATAATTACAAAGTGTAATAATTGCTTAACAAATGGTAGTGTTACTGTTATCTAAATCACCTGATATAAGTATAAACTCTTTTACATTTCCCAGAAATGTTGCTATATTGTCTGTTTTGCCTTCACTTGAAAAGCAGTGGATTGCTTACAGTGAGCTAAGGAAAGAAAAGCTTTGTCCAGGGAAAGGAAAGAATAACAATACTCAAGGCTTTTTAGAAGGCACAAATACTGAAACATCTCCACCTATGAGGAAATTAAAATCTACCCTCACATTTGAAGAATAAATATTGGAGGGCACGTAGCTGAGAGCCAGGAATCTGGTCATTTGGCCTCCCATGGTCATGAGAGGGATGGTTGAGTTTGCATAATGGATAACAGACAAGGCTCTTAGAGCCAAGAAGCTTAAGAGGCTTTGTGGTGTTCAGCCAGTGAGGCAGTCAGACTGCTCTTCTGTCTTTCCTCTTTCCAGAATTTTTCTAGATGGGTTGTCCCTCCTATATTTTCTGCCTGGCTAAGGAAATCTGTATTTTATTAAACCAATGTGAGTGACAAATCTTTACGGTGTATATGACCATTATCTCACAGCATTCTACTAAGGAACTGAAAATTCATCTGTTGTCTCAGCAATGAGAAAACCAAGACAGCCAGATTCCAAGTGTGAAACCAGCTTGAGCTACGAAGTACAATCACACATATCTAATAACTAGACATGACTCATCTAAGCATAACTAAGAAAAGTATGCATAATTGAAAATGAGTCAACGAATTAATCTCACCTAACAAGATATAGATAGTATTTTGTCCCCTACAACAGAAAATGTATATGTAGAAGACATCTATAATATATAGACTATTTCATGATGATGATAAAAGGTGACTTTTTTTACAGACTTATTTATTTATTATGTATACAGCATACAGAAGAGGACACCAGATATCATCATAGATGTTTGTGAGCCAACATGTGGCTGCTGGGAATTGAACTCAGGACTCTGGAAGAACAGTCAGTGCTCTTAACATCTGAGCCCCAATGGTAACTTTTTAAAAATCTATCATTTCCAATCAACTATCAAGAGAGACTTCAGTCTCTGCCTTCTCTATTTTTGAACCTGAATTCTTTACAAGTCCTGTATAAAGATTCATGTCAATAAAATTTGTACCATCAGTATATATTACATAGAAAATAGAAATAGTACATTACTGGTGGTGGTCTTTTCATAATAAAACACTTAAATTATTTCTACTCTGGTTGAATAAAGGTTTACTTTGTAAAATTTATATATACATGTATGTATACAAAGTATTTCCCAAAATGGATTAAATCTCAATATGTATAAATTATAAACAATACAACCAAATAAAAATATAATAATATTATGTTATTCATAAATTTATTAGGAAAGTTAATTTACATAGTAAAGTAATTTTAACTTGGTGAAAATGATGTGTGTCTTTTAAGTTTTAAAACAATATTCTTAAATACCATAGACTTTCTGAAGGGTAGTGGTAAGACAATGATAAAACTGAGATAAAAATATAAACCATCAAACCTACCCCTATATTTTTCTTTTAAATGCTGCTTCTTTGTTAATCAGTGGTGTTTTTATTCTCTATAATGAAAAAATAAAATTTTACAGATCATATATTTTAAAGGTGTAATGTATTTCACTTTTGATTTTGAAAGTGAATGGTTCATAATGTATGCCAACATCATTTCTCATGGAGAAATTTAAGAGCATTTGATGACCAAGAATTAGCCCACTGATATTCACAGTAATTGATTAAAATATTCAAGGTGGTTATTATTATGCATCATTCTGTATTTTAGAAATTTTATCAGGATAATTGCAGTGTTCATGAATATTGTATCTAAAGCCACAGTTGTACTTAATTTTTCAGTTTTAAATTTTCCATATGATTTTTTTCTCACAAAAAGTACTATCAATAATAACTGTGAAAGTTTGCTTAGTGGCATTCTATTCTGAAGAAAAAATGATGTAATAGTGTAAAGTTTCTTATTTCGAATTCTAGAATGTCATTTCAAAAAATGTAATTTACTTCTAAATGTTAGCTATATTAGTAAAGCACAAATTCAAAGGTTTATACTTTTCCTTTAATTCATATGTGGAGTTTAAATGGTTACCTTCTTTTACATATTTTCATGATAAGTATTCAGCATGTTAGTCATATTATTATGTCTTTATTGCTTCCTAAGCAAGCCTTAGGATAAAACTCATTTAACCTAAAAATTATGTTCTGACTCATATAGAGTTTAATAGAAGTTTTCATCATAGAATCTACTCACAAACTTGATGTTACCAAAGCAATTCATTCACTATCAATATGTTTATGGTCAACAGAATACATTCCCAGGAGTATTCAAAAACCACTGAAAATTCAACACTGATAGAGAAATACCTCTTCCCTTAGGAATCCTCTCACATATTTTAATATCTTACCATTTCACTCATGGAATGCTAATAAATTGTAATTTTGCTTTGTAAATAATTTCTGCTGCACTCTTGAACAATAGTGCTTTCTAGAAAGAAAGAAATTTAACAATTTATAAGAAAAATATTTTTAAAATAGGCTAATTAGAGTAATAACTAAACTGTTAGACTAATATAAAAAAGTTAAATCTATATTCATCTTCAGATATATATTCATCTACTTTTTAATAGATAATTTGAGGTAGATTTACGTGGAAATAGAAAATACATACATACATACTTTTCTCTGTTTTTTTATTTCCATGTGTAAGTATGCTTATATCTGGAACAACTAGAAACAACATTATTAAAAAAAATTTGAATTAAAAAATTAGAGATGGAAAATCAAACTTAGAATACAAAAGAATTATTCTTATTTCAAAGCTTTATATCTGTATGTCAAGGTCCACATAAAATAATAGTTGTGAGTAATCTGAAAACAAGAATTAATTGATGATTCATCTAAACCTCTGTTTTACATTTCTGCCAGACACTGTCATAGTGAATTTGACCTGACAGACACCATTACCTCACATTTATCACAGATTAACAGATAGACAAGCATTAGTGAGGCAAATCGTGTTACTGAACTGACAGTTGACAGAGAGGGTATCAAAGTGATGGCATACAGACCGGATCTGTCAGGAGGCAAACTACGGTCTAATTGGATCCCACATCTCAAGAGAATTCAGAAAGTGTCCATTGGAGATTAAGTCTTCCCATCTGCTTTCTGTCAAAGAATTAAGAGACTGCCAAAAAATAATATTTCAGATATATAACTTCAAATTTCTGAATTATATAACATTTACATCTAGTTATTTTGTGGCCTGTACTTCTTTAATTCAAAATTGACTGATTTATTTGGTCTGAGAACCTAGGATTAAAAATATAAATTTTAGAAATTCTGAAGTTACAATGCTGAATCTCTTAAAGCTTCCTGCCCCTTATCTCCTTGACAACAATGCAGCTAGCCACTTAATATAGATCAAGACATACACTGTTTATACAGTTAGTATTAGAGACAAAAATAACAACTAATGCATCTGATTTTTAAAAAATATGTACAAAGTTTCCCCTCATAGGTAATGGGCTCCAAAATGACCAGCTTTTCAACCAGGAATAGATCCTGATCCTATTTCCAGAGTCCCCTTATACAGACCAAGCTATACAATGGACCCCCATATGCAGAGGGCCCAAGACAGGTCCCATGCAGCTCTACAGCTGTTGGTCTAAAGTCCACGAGCTTCTACCACCTTGGTTCGGTTGTCTTTGTAGATATCCCCATCATGATCTTGACCCTTCTTGCTCACATAATTATTCTTCCCTGTTTTCAAATGGACTTCCAGAGCTTTGAATGGTGTTTGGCTGTGGATCTCTTACACATTATTGATTCAGGTGGTGAGGGGCTTGGTCCTGCCTCAATTGAATGTAGCAGGCTTTGATGACTCCTCATGGGAGGCCTTAATTTTTTAGGAGAAGGAGGAAGAGGAGGAGATTGGCATGGAGGAAATGATATGGGGAATCTGTGGTTTGTATAAAACATGAATAACAAAATTCTGAAATAAAAAGAATGGCTATAAATATAAATATATATATGCATGTGTATACACATATACAACATAAAGTGTTGACATGGTTAGAAGTTGTATTTCTACATTGGTAAAAAATGAGCCAACTTGATATTCTGAAGTTTCATAAAAGCATAAAAAATTGCAAAAATTTCTTCCCTATATCTTCAGATTGCATGGTCTTTAATCTTATCATTTAACTTCAATTATATATTCTCTAATGAAGATGTTCAATGCTAGACTTAGCACAATTTTTAATCTTTTTATAATGAGTTTTATGAATTTTACTATCTATATACTTCTAACTGTACCAGATGATATAGGAAAATTATTTTTAATCCTTCAATTATGCATTTCACATTTTAAAAGAACATCTCAAGGAATATCACAAAGTCATATGGCATAAATGTGGAAGCTATGAAAAGTATGTATTTATTTATATAGGCATCCCTAGTGTATATGTGGCTCTCATGTTTATTTTATTAGTTTGAATTTATAGTCTTTAAAATCTTTACATTGTTGATTTTGTGAGCTTTTTAACCTTATACAAGTTTCCTTCTTATAAATATTTTGAATCATAGTCATTAGTTATAAAATGCCATATCAAAAAAATTAATAGAAGCATTTTTAGATCAATTTGTTTATGTAAGTTGCTTCCTCAAGGAGATTATTCATTACCATTTTTATATGAAGGCCATCTAAGAGTAAATATATTTTACAACTTCAATATACAGACTGATCAGATTGTACTTATGTTTTTAGAAATATATACACACATTATATATGTGTGTAAAGTATAAATTAAAAACTGACAAATTATCTATAAAGAAATAAGGGAGAGGTTGGGAGAAAACAGGGAAGGGAGAAATATGTCATTAAAGTATATCAAAAAGCAAGATAATTCTTTTTGAGCCAGGTATGATGGCATATGCTTTCAATTCCTGTACAAGTAAGGTCGAGGTAGGAGGCTTAATTGAAATTTAAAGACTGCTTCTCAGGTGAGTTAGAGGCCAGCCACAACAGAAACTTCTTGATAATAGATAAATTTTAAGAATCTACTACAATTTCTATGTAAATTTTAATTTGAATTAACAGATAAAATTAAGAGCTTTTCTTTCTTCTCTTTTTTATTCAATTACTCCCATATTCTTCTCCTTTCTTTTTGCACACACATACACTTCTAAAGGCAAAAATACAGCCTCCTTATTCTGTACATTGATTGTTATATCATTATCATTATTATTTTATCTACATACAGAAACATGAAGTTGTAAACTAAACATATAGGAATATGAATGGTACTACTTGAAAATTATCAAAAGCTTGGATAACACACATTATTTACAGATCACTATGTAAATTACATTGATAATATCTGATTCTTGAAATTATACTATGTGTGACAAGGAGTTGGTTTGCAACAGTTCTTTCTACTGATCTTAAAATATTGGCATTTGCAATTAATCAAGTATATCCCAAGATGCAATTAACTAATTTAAAGAACACTTACATGAACTTTGGCGAATTGAAAAATTATAGTTATTAGCAAAATTTAGGTCAGGTGTATCCATTTTCCAAGCCTTGTGGTTTCTCATACTAGATTATGTTAGTCTTCCTAAAGTTGTTAATAGTTCTTAAAAACTTTTTCAATGCATAGATTAATATACAAAATATATTTATATATTTTATAATATATATTTGTTTCATACAAAATAATATATATTACATATTTCAAAACATACATACATACATACATTATCCATAACCAAATTTGAACTTGCAAGAATTTGAACCTATATTCAAACAGTGAGATTTACAAATTACATAACTTCAAACATGTTTATAACTTTTTATCTTTCTTGAGGTCCTCATTTTCCACATAGTAGTCCAAACTTTTATCAGATTAACTGATTGTGTAAGATTAAATGAAGCGTAATTTATAATGCCTATTGTGCATTATAGAATATGCATATTGAACCAGTTGATGATGGTGCATGCCTTTAATATCAGTACTCTGGAGGTAGTATTAGGCACATCTTCATAAGTTTGAGGCCAACCTGGTCTACAAAATGAGTTCCAGAATAGCTAAGAAAGATTCATAGAGAAATTCTGTCTTGAAACCTTCCCTCACCCAAATAAAATATGTATCATTGAAAAAGTGGTATCTGCATATATATGTATATACATATATTTGTATATATGTATGTTGTTCTATTGTGACAAAATCATAAGCATATGGATATTTGTATGTATGAATATACACAAGAGAGAAAGAAGGTTAAGCAAACTTTTACAACATCAGTAAGGTTGGGCTGGAGAGATGGCTCAGCTGTTAAAAGCTAGACTCACAACCAAAAGTCTAAAAACATCAGTAAGCAACAATCCTCCATGTCTCCTGCATCAGCTCCTGACTCCAAATTTCTGCAATGTTTGAGTTTTTGTCATAAATTCTCTCAGTGATGGACTATACAGGGGATCTTTGTCTGAAATAAACCTTTTCCTCCCACATAGTAAGAAAATACTAAAGTTTACAAGTTTGTGTTCAATAAAAATTTACTTTCCTTCCTTTAAATCGTACTTTCTGCAGAGGCAGAATAAGTCAGATCTCAGTTCTTTTTAATATAAATGTTAGATTTTTTTATACTTTGTATGATTTTATTTTTCCTATATATAGATCCTCCTAAAATTTCATTTGCAATACAGTGAGCTTGTATGCATTGGATATTAAAATTTTATTCTCCACACAAGTGGTATCATTTAGTTAGCCACTGGGATGATAATTTATAAAAAAACAAACAAACAAGTTTGGGTTTAAAATGAAGACATGAAATTGTAGAAATAGGACTTTGAAGGAAATCTAACCATTTAATGTTATTTAATTTAGCTCTTGCAATGACTGTAGTCAATTGTTCTGATGATTTGGCTATGTATTTTTAAATTATCTTCATTCTAATTTGATAGAATAAACTCACAAGACTTGACTATATATTTACTATTTTCTACCTCCAATGTACAATTTTTCTCATGTAAATATGTGCTTTTCTTATGAATAATTTTCTTAACAACTGAGTAATATATTTTAATTTTGAATAAAATATAATACATTAATAAATACATTATAGAATTATCATTTTTGTATCTTGTAGTGCTTTGTATACCTGAAATAGCTTGCTTATAAATGTCATGCATAATATATGGCATAAAAATGTATGTGTGACATAAATTAATATGCATACATAAGAAACTGATATTTTACTTATGCACATATTAACATTTATAAGATAGTGGAAATTTATTTGTTATAAAGTGGAATCAAATGTCAGAGCAATATTATTCCACCCACTTTTCAAACGAAAACTGGGAAAGATGAAAAGTAAACATTATTAGAGGACAGTGATGGATAGATGATACAGCAGTGAAGGGGACATACTGCTCTTGCAGATGACCAGTTTGATTATCGGCATCCAATCATAGTGACTAGCAATCATTTATAACTACCACTCCAGGAGTACCTGATATCCTAGGTATTGTGGGACTATATACAATAATACCTATAGGATTAAAAACATTTTAATTAAATAAATAATATGAGTGAACCAAATCAATTCTAAAGTATGATCTTGTTTCTATTTTATTGACTACTTTATATCAGACTATAAAACTCAAACACTAGAATTAATCACACTTGAAGATTTTGATTTAGGTATAAAACAATCATCTTGATTAGCTGCTCTAGGCTGTCTAAAAATATTTTTATTTTTCTTTATAGGCCCTATATTGACTTATTTGCTCTTTGGTTTTTCTCTCCTGAACTTTACTGTAGTTACTGTCTTGTTTGCGAATCCTTCCCTAGAAGACTAGGATGAAGAAAATGTGTAAATGCTGGGAATCATGAAAATATGACATAAATGATGTGAATTTGAGCCTGTTACATTTTCTTCTCTTTCACACAAATGTTTGTAGTACTCTAAAGGACAATTAACTGTATCGTATAAATCGGCACAAATTAGTCAACTGGCAGCAGCAGGAATGATTGCTTTTAATCTTCCTGCTTCAATTACCTCTTGGCATTTTGTTTAGTTTGTTCAGTTCAAAACCTAAGTAGCATCAGGACATTTACAGATGTGGTGAGGTTTGTGTCAGTGCTACATGGATATTTTAAACTTTCTTTTATTGTGACTTTTATTATGTAGCTCCTGACTAATCACTATAAGTTGTGTACTGAATGTTCTGAAAGAAGCATGTATCACAGGCTTGGTGAACTCTTTAGAATGTGAGGCCTAAGCAAATATACCTAGTCACTGAGAGCATGCCTCAGAAACATGGCACATTGAGTTACATATACCAAACAAACAACTTTAAAACAGATATATCAACACTACTGCTTTACCTCAAACAAAAGGGATATAGATTGATTAACTAGATGTGCATAGCTTGATTCCTTTGAAGCATAGCAAGAGCATTAGATGGATTTTAGAAGAATGAAAAGAAATAGATACAGAAAAACAGCATCTCCAGAGCACAGCTTCTCTTATATTTTTTTATATAACTGTAGATATATGAAAGATAAATTTAATCATATACAAGTAACATCAAATGTTCTGATTGTCATGCTTGAAATATATTTATGGTGAATAAAATATAATATTTTAAAGATTCAGCACTAAAATTTTTGATATTAATAAATAGATTCACATAGATTATTATATGAAAGATGAAAACCTTTACATTATATATCTAAGCTATTAAAATAATTTAGGCTAAGTTTAGATAGAAAATGTAAAAGTGAAGAAAATAAATAATACTGAATATTTAGGTCAAATATCTTTTATTGTTAAAAATACATTTTTATTGATTTCAAACTTCCATAGTTCTCACACTGTATTGCTTATCTATATTTCAGAATTAAGATCAGTCTTCCTCTTATTCCAGATTCTAATTATTGTGTAAGGGAATTTCCTCTATATGTTCTGGTTGTTAAATAAATAATTTGAAAAGTAAAATATTTAAATATAAAAAGTAATTAAATATGTTTATAATAGATTTTATATAAAATGGTAGTTTCTGAAACCATATTTCCTACCAAATATCATAATGTAAATAGAAATTTTATAGACACCTGAGTTCTTATATACATATAAAATTGGAGATAGATACTAGTGACTGGAACATAGAAAGCAATGGCTTTACTATGTCTTAAATTTCCAACCCACAAGCAATGCCAAGTAAACACAGACATGGCAAATAAATTACAATATATTTGAATACATTTTAATTAATTCAAAGTCATATGGTTATCTATCATTATATGCCACCTATTAATTTAGTTTCTGAACATAGAAAAAAATTCCCAAATTCATAGAGCAGATTTATAGACAATAAAAATAAACATACCAAGAACTAAATAAATATATTAATAAATTATATTAAAATTAGAAAAACCAAATAAACAAAAATTTTATACAACAACAACAAAACTACACACATAGTTGTGAGATTGTAGGTACTATACAGAAGAAAACAAATTTGGTGTCATTTTAGAGAAAAAGGAGAATGTGGATACGGAGTTGATATTTGCTCATGACCTGCCTGAAATAAGGAGAAAGAAAACATTCATAAATCATGGTGATATGAAAACCAGTCAATGATGAGTCAGAATAATTACAGAAATGTCATGGTCAAAATACCAAATTTAACCACCATGTGAGAATGACAAATGTGGAATGGAGAACTTTCAGATGGGCAGGACAGAAGTTCAGACTACACATTCACACATGATCCTAAGTGAGAGTGTTAAAACCTCCCAGAATAGACTCAGATAATGTAACAACACTCAGGTTATCACCATTATATTATGTCTGGCAAATCATACATATGTGATATTATATAGATGTTAAAGACAAACATTGCTAATTGCCTATGACTGAAAAATGTATACCATGTTATTATGTAATAAATGACATATATAAATTTTTACTTTGTATTCAGCAATATTACATAGCATGAGCTGAGAAACTGAGCAAATAGTATATCAAAATGGTAAAATTTTTACCAATGGTCTTATGTGCTGTTATTTATAAGATTTTCTAGTTTCAATTTCTGTTATTTTATGATATATCAAAAATAATTTTGGAAGATGATTTATTTAAAAAACTATAAGTGAATGTTAAAAAGTAAGTAAATACATGCATGTAAACACAAATCTTTATAAAATAATTTCAAGACAAAATTTTGTATACAATTGTTCTATTAATTATTGATTTGTTTAAGATATAGTTTTGCAAATAGAATTTTAACAGAAAACGAACTAGAATATGTATTACAAATAACAACATCAAGGATGCAAAATTATAATTTTTATTATATTAAAATTGTGAGCCTATTAAGGACTCATGATGATAAGTCAATGGTGTGCAATAGAAGGGATTCAACACTTAGGTAGGTCACTAAGAAGGACCAGTTTAAACAAAACCTATATATGAGATAGAATCATAAAATGTGGATCTCTGGAAATCAGGAAGGAAGGCAGTTCTAGACTTTTATTTATGGGGTACTTAAATAATATTCCAAAGATAGAACAAAGGACAGGCAACCATGTTGTCTACTTACTGTATAGAAATAATTTTACAAATTAAAAATCAAAGAGAAATGTTAAAAGTATGTATAGAGGAGAGACAGGAAAAGCTGGTGAGATCTTGAGCATGCTAACTAAAATAAGCTAATTAAGGCACTGTGTTCTTCTTTGAGTGCAAGAAGATGATAGATTCTACTGAGGAAAAAATAGAAGTGTAGGAAGTAGGTCAATGGCAGATTTCCATCTGTTCTGTTCATACTGAGTTTAGTTAATTGCACGCTTTCTCCTTACTCTTATTTTTCTTTCATTTTTTGTAATATTCAGTTAGATATTCAAAATACCATTCTGTTCTTTTACCAAATTTTTTGCTTAATAGGCACAAAAATTATTATACAAAAATACAATAATCAAATCAAATAAAAATACTATATGCAGTAACTTGTGTAAAATTTTTATTCTGTCATTCATAAAATGAGAATTATTTAAGTTTTAGTTAGAAAAAAATAATAGACTTTCGAGGAGATAAATATTTTGAGATTCCTTAAAAGTCACAGAATATAACAAATGTATGAAAACATATGTTCTCTTGACATATGCAAATACTGGTATTATTTTTTTTCTGATACAGTTTCTATCACAGAGAACTATCTAACAAATTTTGGTAACTGTGTCATACATTTTATAGTTTTACTCATTTCTATCACTTTCAACATTTTATTAGTTGAATTAAAAAATACGAGGTGTCAAATACTTTATTCATGTATGTCAAAAAATAAATGTAAAGTTTAAAGCACACTAAAATAAAAGAATATAAAAGGTTGATTTGATGACCAAAATATAAAATCAAGATAGTTATGTGGAAAACTGTACATTATAAACTTAGGTCAAAGCAAATTAAAGAGTAAAATCAATCTTGACAAATCCAAACTTTATTCATCTTACTGGTATGTGGTCATCTCATGGGTAACCCCATGTAATATTTTAAAGCGTTTTCATATGCAGGAAGATGTATTTAGAGAATTGATTGCCTTGAGCTGTATAGCAGAATTCTAGGAAATAATTAACAACTAGTAGAGAGAGGCCACTGAATCATGCTTTCTCTCTATGAACCCATAAACAACAGATAAGTTACTATTTTTACAGGATAAACATGTGCCCAGGAATAGTAAAAGGAAAGTAGTAAAGATGTCATGTATTGTCTAGTTTGCTTTTTTTTTTTAACACCTGTATATGGTTTTAAAGTTAGTGCCTAAATTTTTATTTGTTATTTGTCTATTAGATTTATAAAATTTCCATTTTAAAGGTTATTTTATTTCTTGCCTCTGATAGCCAATGTTCATTTTCTTTCAGGAATTAAAAAGTTTTCTAAAAATGCTCATGACATGAATTTGTTAAAATTAAATTGCTAAAATAATAAGAAAATAGTTTGCTCCTGTTGCAATGAAACTTATGCTGCTTCAAAGTATTAAAAGTCTCATCAGATACAGATTTTTAGAAAAAGACTTATTGAAAAAAACAAAAACAAAGTCACAAGAACTATATTCATGCTCTTGTGAAAACAGACATATCTATGAGCCAAACCAGGTTATTTACCATCGAGGCAATAAGTACATGCCCATCCTTCAGGTTTTTATATATTGGTAGTAGGAATAATAGAGGACTGAATAAAATGAGCACTTGTTAATGTTTGGGTAAAATGTATTCACACTTAGCTTATTCTATTTGCCCCCACCCCAGTAAACTAAAGGACAGATTTATTTTCAATCTGGGTGTTAATAGTCATTTATTCTCAATTTATATGGCTTCCAAAACATCAAGTTATAAACATTTTCCCATCTACATTTTTAATCTAGGTCATTTTTTGTATGTGTCAAAGCCTGCAGGATTCTCCAGCAGAAAAATTAGAATGTATTCAATAAAACACCAAATAGAGTAATTAAGGACTAAATAGAACAAATAGAATGTTACCATTTCCCCTTAAATTTGTTGATTCTAAAGTGAAGCTATGGGCCAGTGAGACTGTCCATCAAGTAATGCTGTAGGCCTCCAAGGCAGATGATCACTGTTTGATTGTGGTGGTCTACATGATAAAGAATCATTCCTTCACATTGTCTTCTGATGTACACACACACATATACACACACACACACACACACACACACACACACACACACACACTAAATCACTCAATCACTGAATCAGTAAATAAATATAAAACTATAATTTTAAAAGGAAGCTATTTATTTTAAACACAAGAAAACTGGGCAAAGCAGTTTTGGACTGTCCGAGACACAAGCAAATTTGCAAAGATTTTATATGATAAAACTGCACTATAACTGCAATTTCAATGTGCTTACATCTCTGGATATTGGTGCCCAGCATAAATTATAAAAAACCTGTAACTTTTTCTTAGAAGCTCTCAAATATGTTCATATTTTTATCTGCATACTTTATTTTTTATTAACTACATGGCCTGAAATTCACACCTTACATTTGCTTCTTTCGTCAGGCTTATTCTTTTCAGATAGTGCTTTCCTTAATAATCCAATACCTCTCTGAGGGCAGCCTGGAGCTTTGTGAGGCTGTTCTGCTTTGAAAGAATTCAGTGATTAATTTAATATTTACTGACTTAGCAAGAGAATTTTATGACTTATTTTGTTCAAAACAAATTTTCAATTCATTTGAAAGTATTTTGGACAGGGACTGGCAATGTGTGATCCATTTTCCTGTCATTTTTCAAACCTGTGAACTAGAAGATTTTCAGTGTTATGAAACCATGAGAAAGAGCTGTTGCCTTTACAGTAGGTAAATGTAAAATGGACAATGCTTGGTTATGGATTTTCTCATATTAAACTTTCTAGCTGATCATTTTGTCCAGTTACATTAAAAACTAAAAATACTGTTCTATGTGTAAGTCTTTTCAAAAATATATTATTTAAAGCTTCTATAATGTATGAACATTTCATACTTAATTTTCTAGTTTATTCCTCTAATAGAAAAGTGAAGAGAAAACTTAGTTATATTTTATCTATTAATTGATATAAAAAATTGTTTTAAAAATGTAGTGACACTTATGCAGTTTTATTCTTTTTTAAGCTAAAAAATAATCTTTACCTTAATAAATTGTGCATCCTCTTTATCCTACTGTGTTTTATTTATGGCCCATTGTTTTTATCATACTTTCAAAACGTAGCAATGGTATATATTATATTGCATAAAACAACTCTTCTTGTAATTTGTCAGGTAAGATTGGAATATGTAATTTTCCCTGGAATGAGGAGAGTATGGATTGAGAAATACAAAAGAGAGAAAAATAAAACAGAAGGCAGAGAAATAGAGTTGGTAGGGCTCTCAAAGAATACTGTAGCTGCACTGAGTTTATTTCTCATGCACCTTTTATACAACAGCAATGGGGAGGGCCAAAAAACCCTACCCTTCTCAAGGTCGCTATGAGTGTAAACACTTTCTCAGCACTCAAAGCATCCAACATTAGTCCTTAAAAAATAGGAAACCTGGTAACCACTCCATTGGTAAAAAACATCTTGTTATGCAGCCTTGCAGAAGAAAGCATACTTGGACTCTTTGGCTTTAGAGTCAAAATAAAATAAGGTAACACTATGGAGTCTCTGTGGGTCCCCACAAACCCTGACAATCCTATTCCCATGTTAAAGAAAATTACAAATTTCTGAAGTAGATATTCAGTAAAGAAACACACTTTCTTTACTCATCAATGCAGAAGTAAACAAACACATGAGGACTCTTATGCAAATGATATTTAAATATTTCACATGTGAGCAGAACAATACATGCAGCAAATCTTGAATCTCTTTAGTGTGCACACCTATAAGCTGAAGCGTTGAGGGAGAATATGATTAATTTTTAATTGTGCAAGAGTGTACAGTATCTATTTAATTATGAGTCACTGAAGTAATGAACTCTAAGTAAAACTAATTTAGGAGGTGTGGCTCAGGTCATAATTTGGAATATGATATAATGGTGCTTTAGTTATGCTGCAAATTTATTTATGAACTGTCTTTCATCTGTAAAATCATGGAGATAATAGAAAAAGTAAAATTAAGGCGTACTTAACATATGGAACAAATCAACACTACAAAAACGTAAACAAAGAAAAGACAGCAATAGTTCTCATTAAGTTGCCAGTACAAATAAAAAAATCCAACAGGCATTTATGCATACTTCTTAGACAATAGATTATTTTGAAGCCTAAAGTAAAGATACATATTTTTTTCTTGATTCAAGAGGTTACTGTAAGACTGTTCTTTCTTTTAGGCAGTTTGGCACAAACCTTTAATCAAGGTATTTGGGAGGCAGAAACAAGTAGATCTCTGTGAGTTCTAGGCCAGCCTGGTCAAAAAAGCAAGTTCCAGGACAGCTAGGTTGGTTGCACAGAGAAACTCTGAAACACTCTAACCCTATCTAAAAAAATACTTACAAACACACACACACACACACATACACACACACACACACACACACACACACATAATAATAAAATACAAAGAAAGTTCTTTCAAAATTAATAATCTTATCTAGCTTATATTCTTTCAAGTAATACAAGGAGCAGTCCCTAGAAATCACTTCAAACTATTCTCACCTCTCACTGAGAGTTGACGTTTAAACAAGTTTGAGGAAAGCACAATACTTCAGATTCAGCATATGTTTGTTCTTTTGTAAAATTTTTAGCTTTTGCAGATCTCCATGCGTTATTAAGGCTTTCATTTAACTGTGAATCTTGTTATGGATTTCTTCAATATGTATCATGCTGAGAAATACCACATATGAACCAATGTGACTTTTTTCTTATTAAATCTTAGATCATTTCCCACACAATGAATTTGTATGAATCAATTTCTATTAAAGCACCACATGTTGCATCTGACTGTCTTAAATTGAATTTGTAGTTCCTTTGAAACAAGTGGTTAGACTTGTAGATCTGGACTTCAGAAGAAATACCTGAACAAAGATACTAATGTGAATTATCAAAGCAGGATTCATTATCTAAGAGATGTAGAAACACTCGAAACTCAAAGAAGAGCAAACAAAAATTTCTTCTTCATTTTTTCTATCCCATTTTCTTAAAATGTTAAAGATACAACCAAAACCCTTGTGGTTGGGGAGCCAGAGAGTGAAGCTAGAAAAATGACTTGATGGGTAAAAGACTTGCAGCAGAGTAGGGAATATTCGAGTTGGTATCTTCAGAACCCATGTAAATGGGACATGTTAGTGCAGATCTATTATTCCATCCACTATTATTTTGGCAGGATGGGAGGAAGAGGCACTAAAATTTCTGGAAGCTTACAAAACATCTAGTTTATAAAACAGGGGAAAAAATCCTGTCTCAAACAAGGTGGGAAAGAAGAGCACCATATAATATGATCCTGTGACATCCACATATATCCCATGGCAAACAGGTCCCTAGATTTTTACACACACACACACACACACACACACACACACACACACACACACACACACACACACCATACCACACCAACAAATACTAATAAAAATGGTAGGAGAGACTTCTATGTATAAACAGGACCTGTTTGAATTCTAAGCAGCATCCACAAATAAAACTGAGTATGCGTGATTTTCTCTGTAGAGCTTAACTGAGGAAGAGATACAAGTGAATCTCTGGAGCTCTCTGGCCAACTTGTTTGATATCTTTTTGTTTGTGTGTTCTGACAAATAAAGCTAGTTTGGAGTTCAGAGAGCAGAGCTAGCCACTAGTTAACCATAGAGACTAAGCATTTGTGTCACATACCTTTAATCCCAGCACTTAGGAAGAAGAAGCAAGAAGATCATGAGTTCAAGGCCACCCTTGGCTACATGAAATTGAAATAGTCTAAAAGAAATACAGAGCCAGGAGGTGATTGTGTTCATCATTAATCTCTGCATGGAAGACAGGGATATAAGGCTAGTGGAGATAGGAACCTTATTCCATCTGGGCATTTGTAGAGGTAAAAGGTCTAAAGGTTACATCTCTGTTTCTCTGATATTTCAGTCTTCATCATTGATATCTGACTATGAGTTTTTATTGATATGACTAATTAGGATTGGACTTCACGAACCAGCCTCACAAAGTTGACCTTCTGTTCAGTGACAGACCCTAACCTATAGTGGTTAGGAGGAAATTGAGAGAAGATAACTGAGGTTTCCTTCTGGTTTCCACATATCTGGGTCCACACTCATACATTAACATGCCTACAACGCTGATATTGTCAATTTCCACAGATTTATTGATAGTTCTATATCATGTATTTAAATGTATATGCCTATTCCTTATGTGCATTTATATATGATTTTCAAGCCTATTATTGTGGAACATTTATCATGCAATCTCACCTAAAAATAAACAAAAATAATAATTAACTAATGTTTAGGGATATAACATATATCAATTAATCTCATATCTTTGTAGAAATGCAGAAAGTGAGAAAAATGGTTATATACACATAACAAAATAAATTTTAAAAATTGGAAAATTGTGTTATAGATGATTAAGAGTATTCCTTCCCTTCCTCCTTTGGAGGCTTGCATTGTAACTTGTGGTGCAAAAACAAACAAACAAATGAACAAAAAACTAAAACAAAAAACAAAATCAAAACCTTAGTCTTTAGAGAGGAGGCCTCTAGGTTAGGTCCATTCCAGCATATAGGATCACTGGACCTTTTGTCTGACGTGCATGGTGTCTTCCAAATAGTGACTTTTCTTTCATCTTTGGTGTTGTAACCAAGGCCAATAGCAATAGATTGTTGTTTTGTAAGTTTCTTGAATAGCCCTTGCAAACAATTGGATAGAGGGCTTTCCATATCTGACATTTGGATTTTCTTTATCTAGTGCCTGGAGCACCATCAGCCCAGATGAGAAAACATTCATTAAAACTGAATGTATATTTATTCACAGAATTATGCATATTGTAGGCTTCTTTTTGATAAATAGTTAATAGTGTTATTCTTTTTGGCTTCATTCAGAAGTTCTTATTGCTATTTTATCTATTTCCCTGCTTTTTCTGTATTTATCTACTCCTCCCTAAAGAGCCCTTATTTCCATTTTCTTTTTAAATTGATTATACCTTACTATTGCCTTTAAGCTCTTTTCAGATTCTTTTATATTTACGTTTTCTCTATTACCACTTTCTAAAGAGCCAAAATTTTTGTGGTCCTATCTGCTATGTCATGTAAGAACCATATAAAAATCCAACTTGTCAAGATAACAAAGGTTCAATAATGGTGCTCATAAATTAGTGGTAATTAACAGTTTCTTAATTGGACATAAGATTCATTCAATAAGACAGAAACCATGCCTGGTACTGGAAACCTAGTGAAGTATTCATTGATAGTGAAGTCATTGCAATTGGAGGACAATGTTCAGCAGATAACTTATTAAACTAGAATAATCCCTAACAACAATCTATAAAGTTTTATTATATCCATAGATGAGATAATTTTTCAGCCCTCATCAAGTAAAATTCTTTTTGTAACTGATAGAGACCACTACAGAATACACAAGCAATGAAAATGCAGAGATAAAGAATTGAGTAACAGTAGATACAACTACAAAACCGTCTGGCACCTAAGGGTCAGGGAAAATTATAGAATAGTGAAGAAAAATAATCTAAGAGACAGAGGGTCAGAAATAATGTTCTGATAGTGTGTATACTGGTAATGTGAGAGCAACATACTAAACCCATAACAGTCTTATGAACATGACTGGCTAAATGTGAGCTGTACAAATACAACACAGGTTTTCAAAATTGGATAGGGAAACCCCATAAAATCTTGACCATGCACAAAGAAATATAGGCAAATTACAAAACTATGAGTAGGAAATTTGGTTTTTCTCTGGGGAGAGAATAGAAATTTGTTGTCTAATACCAGATGAGTAGGTATATATGTGTAAGTAATATTATATGGGCTGAGCAGAATATATATATATGGATATATGATGAATAGAAGAGTAGGCAGAGGCAAAGACATATCGGGGGACTGGAGGAGGAAAGAGGATGTATAAATATAATTGTATTATAATCTCAAAAACAAAATGTCTGTTGCACAAACTGTAGTAAGCAAATAATGAAAACCCAGAGTCATATATTAGGGAAAAGGTGGAATAGAGAAACAGACCACAACTCCTCATACCTGTCTCTCCAGAAATCCTGCAATTGAATGCCTCTGAGTCATCAGTGGAAAGGGAAGAAATGTCTCTGGGAGAGCTGAACAATCCTCTTCTCTTTTTCTGTCTAGTTCTCTTAACTTCTTTTTTCCACAATTCCTAAACTAGCATTAAAGCTGCAGGCCATCTCTCCTTGACTTGGCTTGGTTCTGGGGTTAACTCTGACATTCCAGATTAATTTTATTCAATATACATCACCACATATGTCTGTATTTTGGTTTTTAATAGAACATGGGAGTGAGAGAGATTCTAAAGGATCACCAGAATCTGTTCAATTTTTGTTCAATAATTGGAAGACACATTAACACATAAAAACTCCAATTTACAACTTTGGGAGACAGAACGCAAACACACAAAATACTAGCCAGGATAAGTGGCAAGAAAAATAAACACTGGCTTGAATTGAATGGATGTTCATCATGTAATACTTTTCTTTTTTAGCACATTTTTTAAAACAATAAAGTAAAATCATCATTAAATTTAAATTTGCAGGTATAATTAAAGATTCAGTAAAAAATGATAATATATCTAAACCCCAAGATTTAGTATCATTCATCTGATCAGATCTGCAAGGCCTCACTATTGTAGTCAACATTCAGTTTAAATGATTCATATTTTTAGAACTGATTACAAACTTTGAGCTCAGGACTTGGAAGAATTTTTGCTTTTGTTCTTATTTTTATTTCACACAATGCATCCTGCCTGAAGACTCTTCTGTGTGCACTCCTCCCAATTACCTCCCACCTCCCCTCACCCTCAGTATAATATAATGTATTATATATTATACATATAATATATGTATATATTATATGTATAATATATATAAATATTATTTGGTGTTTTTACATCATGCACCCCATCAAACGCAGATATCAGACCTCTCAGAATCATGTCCACTCTTATGATCACCCCATTTCCAAAACTACCTATTTATGCTACTCATTTACTTATCAGACACAATTAAATTCCCTGTGACCAGACCCTTAGAGAAAGAAAACAAGTCTTTCCTGACAGACACCTCTGCCAGAGGCCATCAATGCTGAAGTGAAGCATTGTGTCATTTAGCTATGTTCTAGCACTGAGTTCTTGTGTACAATGACCTCTCTCTTTTTATTTTACTTTTTTAAAGTCCACTAATGAGTGAATACATCACCTGCTTTTCTTTCTGGGATTGTGATACCTTGCTCAGGAGGATATTCTCCAAAACCATCCATTTGCCTGCTAATTTTAGTATATCATTTTTCTTACTTCTGAGTAGTACTCCATTGTGTAGATGTACCATAGGTTGTAAATCCATTCCTCAGATGAGGGGCATCTAGGTTGTTTCCAGGTTCTTGTTATTACAAATAATGCTGCTATAAGCATAGTTGAACTAATGCTTTTGAGGTGTGAATGTGCATCTTTAGGGTATATGCTCAGTAGTGGTATTGCTGGATCCTTGGGGAGATTGGTTCCCAGTTTTCTGAGAAACCGCCATACTGCATTCCAAAGTTTACATTCCCGTCAACAAGGATTGATTGTTCCTCTGGCTCTGCATCCTCTCAAGCATAGGCTGTCACCTGTGTTTTTAATCTTAGCCATTCTAACAGGTGTCAGGTGGTGTCTTAAAGTTGTTTTGATTTGCATTTCTCTGATGGCTAAAGATGCTGAGCATTTTTTCATGTGCCTTTCCGCCACTTTTCATTCTTCTGCTGAGAATTCCCATTTTACTTCTGAACCCTGTTTTTTAATTGGGTTATTAAGGGTTTGGGGTTCTAGTTTCTTGAGTTCTATATATATTTTAGAGATCAATCCCCTGTCATTTGTAGGGTTAGTAAAAATCTTTTCCCATTCTGTAGGCTGTTGTTTTGACTTATTTACTATGTCCTTGGCTTTACAGAAGCTTCTCAGTTTCAGGAGGTACCACTTAATGATTGTTGTTCTTAGTGTCTATACTACTGGTATTATTTTTAAAAAGTTGTCACCACTGCCAATTCGTTGGAGGGTATTTTGCACTTTCTTTTTTATCAAGTTCAGAGTTGCTGGGTTTATGTTGAGGTCTTTGATCCACTTGGATTTAAGTTTTGTGTACAGTGATAGGTTTGGATCTATTTTCATTTTTCTATACTCTATCATCCAGTTATGCCAACACCATTTGTTGAAGATTCTCTCTTTCTTCCACTGAATATTTTTTACTTCTTTGTCAAAACTCAAGTGTATGTGGGTTAATGTCTGGGTCTTCAATTCAATTCCATTGATCCACAAGTCTATTTTTATGCCATTTTAAGCTGTTTTTATTACTGTGGCTGTATAGTATAATTTGAAATTGGGGATGGTGATGCCTCCTGAGGTTCTTTTGTTGAGTAAAATTGTTTTGGCAATCTGTGGCAATAAAATTTGGTTTTTAGCAGTGAGTCTATATAATACCTCTAATATCATCCTGGCCTGACCCATGTCTACATTTATGAGGAGCACAATGCAAAAAGAATAATGTTTTTACTCTTACTTCAGGTGTCCATCTTGCTGCTTTGAAAACTGCATCCATGTTATTAACATGATCCTATTCTTTTTCCTTACTCCTTAAAAAATACTTTGCACTTTTGGTCATATTAGAATAGAAACTCTTTCAAATTACTTTGTTTGAATTGTTGTTGAAATCCTATAAAACTTTGTGGTAACCTAGGATATAAAAGTTTGGAATCATGTGATTAGACTACTTACTATTAAATGTAGATTTCATGGGAATTGTTTTACTAGTATGTTGCAGTCTCTTCAGTTATTTGAAGATTATTTTCCTGGTCACATTACTGAACAGGCCAGCCTTGATGAAAGGTAATGTAGATTTTTTTCTTTTTTTCATATTGCTGTTTATTTATTTATTTTATATATTTGTTGTTTGGTGATTTCACATCATGCACACCATCAAAATCAGTTATCAGTCCTCTCAGATTCATACTCACACTTATGATCTCCCCATTTGCAAAAGAAGTGCTGTCAGGGCCCCACTTTGGAAAATATTATGGTGGTTCCACAGAAAGCTTGAGATGAAACTACCAAATGATCCAGCAATACCACTACTTGGTATATACCAAAGGATACACATTCTTACCCCAGGAGCATTAGCTCATCTATGTTCACAGAACCATTATTTATATATATAAAAAAAAAAACTAGAACCTAGAAGCAACTTAGATGCCCTTCAGTTGAAGAATGAATTAAAATATTGTGGTATATTTGCATAATGGAATACTACTAAGCATTAAAAAAGTGCAATCCTTAAATTTGCAGTCAAATGGATGAATCTAGAGTATCATCATGAGTGAGGTAACACAGAATGATAAAGGTAGACATGGTATGTACTCACTCATAAGTAGAGTTTTAGACATACAGGAAAAGGTATCCAGGCTACAATCCACAAACCTGAGGAGGTAGGGAACAGGAGGAAATTAAAAGAGACATCCATGGATTCCCCTGGGAAGGAGAAATAGAGAAGGTCTCCTGAGAAAATCTCAGTCGGGGCAGGTGAGTAAGTGAAGGTGAGAAAAGAACAAAAGAGAATAGAGTGGTAGAGTGGAGAAAGGAGGGGGAAGCAACAAAGAGGGAGAGCAAGTAAGTAGATATCCTTATAGAGGGAGCCATTGTGGGATTAGAGAGAAAACTGATACTAGGGAACACACAAGAACCCACAAAATGAGCCCAGCTAGGACTCCAAGTGGAGAGAGTACCTTAACAGGCTGTTCTCTATTATCATGTAAATGACCACACTAGTTGCCATTATTGAGCCTTCATCCAGAAGCTGATGGAGACAGATGCAGAAATTCATAGCTAAATAACAGACTGAACTACTGGTCCAGTTGAAGAGAGGAAGAAGATATTACATGAGTGAAGGGGTCATGATGGGTAGACTCACAGTCCTGTGCTGTTAATTACAAACTCTGAAAAAACAGGTGACAAACTTTCTTGGAAAAATCTGGACTATCTGAACGTAGATGACAGTCAAAAGGCCTGGGCAGTTTATGGAGCCTCTTGAAATGGGACCAGACTCTATCCTACTTGATTAACTGGCTCTGTGTAGGCCCTGCCTAGTGGGAAAGCACCTTTCTCAGCCTTGATACTTGGGGGAAGACTAAGGTGTATCTCAGTTGTCTGTGCCAGAGTGAATTCACTAACTTTTGGAGGAAGGGGGAAGGGGAGATGGGGGAGGCTGGGGGATGACTGGAAGAAGAGGCTGGAGAGGAAGTAGTAGTGGGTATGAGAATATTTATTTGACTTATAAGTGTAAAGAAACAATTTCATGGGGCTGGAGAGATGGCTCAGCGGTTAAGAGCACCATCTGCTCTTCCAGAGGACCCGGGTTCGATTCCCAGCACCCACATGGCAGCTAACAACTGTCTGTAGTTCCAGTTTCAGGCAAATAAATAAATAAATAAATAAATAAAGTTTTAAAAAAAAAGAAACAATTTCATTTTTATGTATAATTTCACAACTTTCTACCTTATCCTCTTTAATACTTCTTTCTCCTCATACAAGATTAGGCAGGCCTGATCAACGCTTACAGATGATCGTGTGGAAATGGGCATGATTATTAAAGAAAAATGCCTTTGTGTATGTGTGTGTAGATGGTGATGGTTGATTTTAGTTTCTGAAACTTCTTTTTGGCAACGATTCATATGCTGCCTAGAAACAAAAGGAATACTTTGACTGTTACATTGTAGATGAATTACCTTCAATATTGCACTGTGCTCTAATTAGATGATGGCTCACAGTTTAAAATATTTGCCTCAGTCAAGTGTGGTATCTTATGAGACATACTTTAAAACTATTGGCCTATTCTTATCCCAGATTACGGAGCTCTTTTCTTTCAAGATGGTATCTCAGCTGAACTTCCAAAAGTTTTGAGTGTGTGTCTGTGTGTGTGTGTGTGTCTCTCCTTCAGTATATTTATGTTAATATTATTAACAGTCAATATTATTTTAAAATCACAATATCATGTAAATTAAATGAATCCTGATTCCACTTAAAATGACTACTTGATGCAACTAAGTAACATGTTCCTCTACGAATAAGAACACTAGCATATATTGCTAGTAAAACTTATTAGTTACTCTGTTCCTGATACCAGGTAATACTCATAGTTTGGTATTTCAGAAGCTTCAAAGCATCACTTTATCATGCAGCAAAAATTTTTAAGTAGTGATCTAAATATTTCCCATTTTATGCCTGGTGTGACCACATCTTTGTTGGTTTCCAACACTAGATAGTGAGAGGCCCACTTGTCCTTCAACTTTACATCATTTCACTTAGTGGAGAAAATATAAAATGTAATCTGGAAAGGCTTCAATATCTGAGTTATTAAAAGAAGGAAAAATCACAGAAGCAGAGCTGGTGAAATGAAGTCTGATAAAAATAATGTAGACATGGAAGGAAATGGCCTGAAAAAACTACAAATCCAATAAAGAACAAAAATTCCCATTTTAATTCTGTATAGAAGATCATGATAATTTGCATTGTTTCAAAATTTATTATATGGCATTTTTAATTTTGATAGTCAACTTGATTTGTTTATAATTGATTTTAGTAACAAGTGAAGCTCCTGTGGGTCTCTCTGAGAGGTGAAGGTGTGCCGAGAAGTCATGGGACCATGAGACTTCTGACTTAACAAATGGGTCAGTTTCTCTGTACATTCATAGTTGAATATGTATATATATATACATATATATATATATGTGGAAAGATAAAGTAAAAATTAGAGTGTGCTGCCTATTTGAAAGAAGTCCATCACAGGGGACATGCCGTTGGGTTGTGTTCTACTCTAGACCCTTCTTGCATGTGACTTCCCTCTCACTTCAAAAGATGTGATCAAATGAGTATTTCTTCTTTTTCACATACTACTGCTACTATGGCATTCTACAAAAGAACAATGTGAGCCAAAATAAATTTATTCTTTTAGTCATTTTGATATATTCAAATATACCTAACACATTATACATAATATTGAATAGTTAAAGGCTATACCTAAAAATATATAGACACATATAAATGATTCTAGAACAAAGCATCCCAAATTTTATGATTTTTCAAGACCCCAAAAAAGTGAAAATTATTTTTATTTTCACAGCAAAAGAAAGACCTTACTAGTATGTGCACCCTTAACCAAAGAAAGAGAGACATTTCAGTGTAGAAAGAGTAATGAACACAAAATCATGTCACAAAGTAAAACGTACTATAAAAGACTGAATATTGAATCATTCTACCTATACAAATAGGCAAGAATAAGTCAGTGTTTACATGAGCACAGACATACAGATAATTATAAGAAAACGAAGAAAAATTTCTGAAGTGATAAAATGTTCTTGTTATTGATTTTTATAATTGCATAGGTATTTTGTGGAGGGAGATTCTCATCATAGTGTATATAAGCTAACTGCTAATATTTTTTATAAATACATACCTTTATTATTCAGATTCATAATCCCCACCTTCTGAGAGCATGTGACTCTAAGATATACTATACTTCACACTAAAATGTATTTGACATTGCATTATGGAAAACTAGACTTCTATGGTATACAGAAAATTAAGGGAATTTAAAACACATTCTTACATATTATATATATATGCACAAACAATTTTAAAGATTATTGCTTATAGACAAGTCCAAATAAAGCTTAATCTTGGAATAGATCTAAATGATGTTACCATACCTTATAATAAAGCATAGATATATTGTTGATACACATTAAAATTCAGCATCACAAATAGGCATACATAGAACTCATTAAAGCTAAAAGAAAGATTTAGGTTCCAGTATTGTGGCAGATGAGAATTAGCTAGGTTCTTCATGTTTTCTGGAAAGGAAGAAATAATTGGCAAAGTAACAAAACTATTCTTGTATAAAGTGGGCTTTTGGTTAAAAAAAAAACAGTATTAAAATATGTGTTCATAGGGCTAGGAAAAAAATGAACATGACAGGTATAAGAGTATGAACTTATAGTCCCAGCATTTAAGAAGTATTTTCCCCATTGTTCTTCTTACTGCTTCAGTGATGAGATGTTCTCCTTACTGCTTTGGTGATGAGACAAAGCTAATTCATGTGGCAGAAGTTTGAAGGTCACTTCATTTGAAAGAAGAGAAGGCAGCACTGACTTTGAGAGCAAAATGAAAGCTGGTGATAACAGTTTCTACATCAGATATCAGAGACTCTCTGGGAAAGGGATTTGATAAGCTGGGGAAAGGAGATGATAGGGGTTTAGTTCCCAGTGTTCAAAGGAGACAAAGAAGTGAGTATAAGAATTCTGAAGCAAGAAACAAATCAGGCTGGGAATAGAATATAGGATCTGTAAGGAGAGAGAGAGAAAGAGAGAGAGAGAGAGAGAGAGAGAGAGAGAGAGAGAGAGAGAGAGAGAGAGAGAGAGATTTTCTATCCTATGAGGCTGACACTAAAGATTATAAAAAAATAGAACATGCCTAGAAAATTAATAAATCGTACATAAGAGATAGAAGATATAGGGAGAACCAGGAAGGCCAAAGACAAAAACTAAGTTTTTATTTTCTTTGCCAGAATACCTTAGATACTGTCTTTGACAGTTTAAGATTCTAACTTCCTCTTTCTCTCTGTCAATCATTCTTACAGGGCAGGAAAAGTGCCTTTGCTTCTGATTGTCTTAGCACGTCATTGTTGTAGCAATAGTTTAGATTTGCTGACTAAAGCTCTATTGTAATTTCATATCCCAATGAAAATTTCTACCATGTTTGACATGGAGAAAAGCTGAGTTATATTTAAAAAGGAAGATAAAAAAATATTTGTATCACTAACTTACCTAGGAGTGGTATCTTTCATGAAGACTGGAACTGAGTGTAGCAAGAAATAAAAATAAATATGGTTAATGCTAGTAAATATAATAGAAGACTCAGTATAACATATGTTTAAGTATTGTACAACTTCCAAGCATAAGGATATAAATGTAAAAGTATACTTTAAATTGTTTTTATTTGAGATTCCTTAATGTTGTGCCTTAAGGAAATGCACAAAGGGTACAAAGTACATTCATATGTTTGTACAGCATAAATAATAAATGCAAACTCTGAAATAACTGGACTTATGAGGTAATCTGCTTAATACACACTAGAATGATTTTAAAGGTTCCATTGCAAAATGTGGCCCAAAGCAAAAATAGTAATGAAGACAGGACAGTCTTGTTTCTGAAGATGATTTATCCTGGGTATTTTCTGAATTTCAGAAGAATTCTAAAGGCATAGTACAAAACTTTGAGCAAAATTCTTAGACAATAAACTAGTCTATATTCAATCTGTATGATCTTGAACCCAAACAAGCATGTCCTCAGATGATTAGGAGAATAAAGTGAGGCTAGCCAGTGGAGACATAGGATGTCACTGTTTTTGCACATTGGAAAGAAAAACTACTTGGGGGAAACTTTTTCTATTTTTTTGAGTTAGCTTTTGATATATGGAGGAGTAAATACTCCCAGGTAATTTAATTGTGAAGTCACAATTTTTGTCCAGGGATATCAGCAACGTAGTGATTTTCAAATTCCAGAGAGCACAGAGCACAGACCAAGCACTCTTTATGTATCTGGCTTGCAAGCATTTTATTTTCCTTAAAAATTAATTAATTAATTAATTGTGTGATTGGTTGAATAATCTATATTAGTACTTGTTTTATCCTAGGACTATGAACTCAGATTCTTAGCTACCCAAGCAGTATCAAGTATGAATCCCATGTGACAAAGAAGGAACAAAGAAATAGATATCTAGACAGAAAAAAACATTTTGGGGCTAGAGAGAATCAGGTTCGAGGAAAACACCCAGAAATCCACTAGGATAACTTCTGCTAAGACTCCAAGCAATAGTGGAGAGGGTGCCACAACTGGTCTTCTCTATAATCAAACCCATAGCCACCACCCTAATTATTATTACAGAACATTCATCCACCAACTGATGGGAGCAGATGCAGACAAAAATCCACAGTTAAGTCTGGGCCGAGGTCCTGAAGTCCAGTTGAAGAAAGGAAATGGGAATTATATGAGCAAAGTGGTCAAGCCCATGATGGGGAAACCCTCGGAGGCAACTGACTCGAGTAACTCTAATATACATGCAAGAAATGGAGAAAGGATCCACTTGTCCAGAATGGAACTTCCTTCCAGGCAGTGGCATAGAAGAGGAAGTTGTTTTCATGGCACAGAACTTTAAGTTGTTTTGGGCCACATCTTAAGGCTACGGATACAAAGTTCATAAGCAAACCCCAAACCTTTACTGATGCAGAGGCCATACCCTCAGGTCAGAGAGGTGCTAAATCTCACTACATCTTCATGCAAGTGAACTACGCCCTCTGAGACTGAGTGGATGGTGGGATGGGATGGAGAGAAGCTTCCATGTGAGTGGGAGGAAGGAAAAGAAAGAAAAAAGTGTGATTGAAATGTTAAAAAAAAACCATTTAAATAAAAAAAAAATGAGTGGACATTGAGCTGAGCCACTTTTGACCTTGGGACCTCCTGCCGTTGCTGGGGAGGAGATAAACTGATGGAGAGAAGAGTGGGAGGGGTGGGAGGGGGAAGGGAGCCTGAACAAGGGCATATATGAATTAAAATAAATAAATAAATAAATAGGGATTGCTCATGGAGAGCAATCAATAGCCTTGTCAATAGAATGAGATGTTAAGGGATTTCCATGGGACTCCCTTTGCCCTAAAGAATAGACATTTGAAGGTTGACTTCTAGTGCTCACATACAAATACACATGCACAATACATATATGTAAATTTTTCTTGTATTTTTATATAGTATTAAGTTTGTTTTTTTTTTTTGTAACTAGGAAAGATTTATTTAGGCTTATATTTCCATGGGATTTCACCAAGTGCACCGTGGCAGTGACAGTGTAGATGGCAGTCATACAGACTCACAAATGGTAGAATGGCAAAGAACAAAGTTTCAGAATGATCAGAGACAAGCGAGAAACTTGTATCACATCCTTCCCCACAAGGACAGGACCCATGACAAAGGAGTAAGAAGCCAGGGAGGACCAGAACAAACAGTATCATCTAGTCAAGACAGGACCACTGCATTCAGGAACTCACAATATCTCATGAGCCTCCAACCACAGCAGAAAAGCCATTGACAATTATTTTTAAGTGTGGCCTCTGGTAGGTTGACCATCTGTGGGAGCTGGCTCCATATCCTGAGTAAATGAGCAGCACAAATTAGACCTTTTTAATAAACTATATAAAAGACATATTTGTATTGAAATTTCTTTAAAAGATACATCATTGAGGATATCTTAAAGGAAGAAACTTGATAAGCACAGCTTCACATTTAACAATAGTTGTAGTTACTTTGTGCTTATGTAGGCATATTAAATAATAAAATGACTGTTCTCTGTGTCTCTTTTCTCTAAAATGCACGGAACATAAAAAATAAAATCTAAGGTACCTCAAACCAGGTTAGGCTCAGCTACAGATGAAGAAAACACAGTAGATCGGCTCTAATGCCCACAGATGCAGTAAGCATCCCTTCTAGAGTCAAATCAGAAGGTTTTGTATGTGTATGTGTGTTTGTGTGTGTGTGTTTTAAATAACTTTATTCACCCATCATCTTTCAATGAAATAAGAATGCTTTTGCCTCAAGTATACTAATGAGTGAGCACATTCTTTGATTATCCTTGTGAGACCTCGCTCAGGAGGATATACTCCAAATCCATCCATTTGCCTGCAAATTTTAGTATATATTTTTTTTCTTTCTGATGAGTAGTACTCCATTGTGTAGATATATCACAGATTTTACTCCTTTCCTTAGTTGAGGGGCATCTGGGTTGTTCCCAGGTTCTTGCTTTTACGAATAACACTGCTATGAACATAGTTGAGGTAATGCTTTGGGGATGTGAATGTACATCTTTATGGTATATGCTCAATAATGGTAGTGCTAGTTTCTTGGAGACATGGATTCACAGTTTTCTGAGAAACTGCCATACTGCATTCCAGCATGGTTGGACCAGTTTAAACTTCCACCAACAATGGAGGAATGTTCCCCTTGCTGTGCATCCTCTCCCAAATAGGCTATCATCTGTGTTTTTGATCTTAGCAATTCTGACAGGTGTAAAGTGGTTTCTCAAAGTTGTTCTAATTTGTATTTATCTTATGGTCAAAGATGTTGAACATTCTTTCAAGTGCTTTTCAGCCATTTGTCATTCTTCTGCTGAGAATTCCCTTTTTAGTTCTAAACCCCATTTTTAATTTGATTGTTTAGGGTTTGGGGCTCTAGTTTCTTGAATTCTCTAAATATTTAATACATCAATCCTCTGTTACTTGTTGGATTAGTGAAAAGCTTTTCCCATTCTGTAGGCTGTCATCTTGTTTTATTGAATGTGTCCTTGGCCTTACAGAAGCTGCTCAGTTTTAGGAGGTCCCACTTATTGATTGTTGTTCTCAGTGTCTGTGCTATTGGTGTTATATTTAGGAAGTGGTCACCTGTGTCAATGCATTAGAGGTTATTTCCCAATTTCTTTTCTATCAAGTTCAGTGTAGCTGGATTTATGTTGAGGTCTTTGATCCACTTGGGATTTGAGTTTTGTGGAGAGTGACAGGTTTGAATCTATTTTCATTTTTCTACATACTACCATCCAGTTATGCCAACACAATTTGTTGAAGATAATATCTTTCTTCCTTTGAATACTTTTGATCTGTTTGTCATAAATCAAGTGTTTATATGTGTATGGGTTAATGTCAGGATCTTCAGTTCAATTATCTTGATCCACTACTCTGTTTTCATGCCAGTACCACATTGTTTTATTACTGTACTCTAAAATATATCTTGAGGTTGAGGTGGTGATGCCTCTTGAGGTACTTTTGTTGAATAAAGTTGTTTTGGAAATAACTGGCTTTCCTCTTATTCCAAATGCAATTGAGTATTGTTCTTTCAAGATCTGTAAAATAATGTCTTGAGATTTTGATGAAGTGCATTGAATCTGTAGATTGCTTTTTGTAAGATTCGCATTTTTACTATGTTGATCCTACCTGTCTAGAACAAGGGAAAACTTTCCATTTTCTGATATGCTCTTTCTTTCTTCAGTGATTTTAAAGTTTTTGTAAAATAGATCTGTTATTTCTTTGGTTATAGGTACATTGAGGTATTGAATGCTATTTGCAACTATTATGAATGGTGATATTTTCCTTATTTCTTTTTCAGCCCTTTTATCTTTAGTGTATAGGAGGGCTACTGATTTCTTTGAGTTAATCTTGTATCTTGCTACATTGCTGAAGGTGTTTATCAGCTGTAGGGGTTCCCTAGTAGAATTTTGTGGGTCACTTATATATATATAAAATCATATCATCTGCAAATAGACATAATTTCACTTCTTTTCCAAATTGTATCCCCTTAATCTCCTTGTGTTCCCTTATTACTTTAGCTAAGACTTTGAGAACTATATTGAATAGATAAGGAGAGAAGAGACAGCCTTGTCAATTTTCTGATTTTAGTGAGATTACTTTGAGTTTTTCTCCATTTAGTTTGATGTTGGCTGTCAGCTTTTTGTAAGTCGAATTTATTACATTTAGGTATTTTCACTGTATTCTTGTTCTCTCCAAGACTTTTACTATAAGGCAGTATTGGATTTTGTCAAAGGCTTTTTTAGCATCTAATGAAATGATCATTTGGTTTTTTTCCCTTCAATTTGTTTATATGATGGATGACATTTAGATTTTTTTTGTATGTTAAACCATGCCTGCTTTTCTGGGATGAAACCATCTTGAGCATGGTGAATGAATTTTTTATATGTTGTTAAATTCCATTTGCCATAATTTTGTTGAGCATTTTTGCATCAGTGTTCATGGGGAAAATTGAGTGGCTTGGGTATCAGGCATATTGTGGCTAAAATAAAAATAGCTTGGCAATATTTCTTCATTTTCTATTTTATGGAAGAGTTTAAGAAGTATTTGTATTAGTTCTTTTTTCAAAATCTGGTAGAATTCTGCCCTGAAACCATCTGGGTTAAGGTTTTCTTTTATTTGGGATACTTTTAATGACAGCTTCAATTTCCTTTGGGGTTATAGGTCTGTTTGGATATGTATTCTCATCTTGATTTAATTTTGGTAAATGGTACCTGTGGAGAAAGCTATCCATTTCTTGTGGGTTTTCTATTTTTGTAGTGTATAGATTTTCAATGGAGGACCTGATAATTCTCTGGATTTTCTGAGGTTCTATTGTTATTTCACTCTTTTCAATTCTGATTTATAAATTTGAATGGTCTCTCTCTACTTTATGATTAGTTTGGATAAGGATTTATCTAACTTGTTGATTTTTTCAAAGAACAAACTCTTTGATTCATTGATTCTTTGTTATTATCCTTTGTGTTTCAAGTGTATTGATTTAAGTTCTAACTTTGATTATTTGCTGCTGTCTACTCCTTCTGGGTGAGTGTGCTTCAAATTGTTCTAGGATTTTCAGCTGTGCTGATTTTTCTCTTGTGTGGAATATCTCTAGTCTTTTCATATAGGCATCTAGTGCTATGAATTTTGCTCTTAAGACTGCTTTCATTGTATTCCATAAGATTGGGTATGTTGTTGTTTCATTTCCATTAAATTCTAGAAAATCTTTGATTTCTTTCTTGATTTCTTCCTTAACACAGAGGTCATTCTGCTGAGTGATATTTAGTTTCCATGAGTTGATAGGTTTTCTGTGATTTTTGACGTTGGTGCACTCTAACTTTAGACCATGATGGTCTGCTGTGAAACAATGGATTATTTCCATTTTTCTGTATCTATTGATATTTGCTTTATGACCAATTATGTGGTCAATTTTAGAGAAAGTTCCATGGGGTGTTGAGAAATATGTATATTCCTTTGTGTTTGGGTGAAAGCTCCTGTAAATATTTATTAAATCCATTTGCATCCCAACCTCTGTTAGACCCCTTATTTCTCTGCTGAGTCTCTCTCTGGTGAGACCCTCTATCCACGGGTGAAAGTGGGGTATTGACTTCTCCCAATATTAGAGTGTCAGGTTTGATATGAGGTATAAGCTTTAGCAGTGTAGATATGTATAAGAGCTTTTACATATGTAGGTGTTCTTGTGTTAGGGGCATAAATATTCAGGATTGAAATTACATCTTGATGGATTTTTCCTAAGATGAATAGATAATGTTTGTCCTGTTCTCTTTTTATTGATTTTAGTTTAAAATCTATTTTGTTAGATATTAGAATGGCTACGCCAGCTTGTTTCTTAGGACTATTTGATTGAAAATTATTTTCCCAACCCTTTACTCTGTGTCTGTGTTTGAAGTTGATATGTGTTTTTTTTATTTGCAGTAGGATGGTTCCTGTTTTTGTATCCATCATGCTAGAATGTGTCTCTTCATAGCTGAATTGAGTCCTTTGGTATTAAAGGACATTAATGACCAATAATCAATGTTTCCTGTTATTTTTGGTGGTAGCTTATATTTTTATTTTTAGGGCGTATTTCTTCTGTGAGCTTATCAATTGTTTGGGGTTATTTGAGTGTTTCTGGTTTCCTTAGCTTGGAGTTTTCCCTCTATGGCTTTTTGTAGGGACAGATTTGTGGTTAGTTATTGTTTAAATCTGGTTATGTCATAAAATATCTAGTTTACTCTATCTATGTTGACTGAGCATTTTGCTGGGAACAGTAGTCTAGGTTTGCATCCATTCACTTTTATTGTCTGTATAATGTCTGACCAGGACCTTCTTGCTTTCATTGTTTTCATTGAATAGTCGGGTGTAATTCTTATGGGTCTGCCTTTATAGGTGATTTGACCTTTTTCCTTTGCAGCTCTTAGTATTATTTTTTGGTTCTGTAGGTTTAGTGGCTTGATTATTATATGGCGAGTATATATTTTTGGTGGGTCTAGTCTATTTGACATTCTGTACGCTTCCTGTATCTTTATAGGCATTTCCTTCTTTAGGTTGGGTAAGTTTTCTTCTATAATTTTGTTGAATACTTTGTCTGCCTTTGAGCTGGTGTTCTTCTCTTTCTTCAATTCCAATTTGTTGTAGGAAGTTTCCTGGCCCATTTGGGGCCAGAGGTTTGTACCTTGGACCATGGTGGCAGTTTGGAACCTGGTCTGTGCAGTGGCTTTTGTCCCCCAAAGAAATGAATCAGACACTTATATTACTTCATACTGTGTGGTCCATGTCTCAAGCACATTACGAGCTAGCTCTTTCATCTTAATTTAACCCATTTCCATTAATCTACTCACCACATGCCTTGCAGCCCGTGGCTCACTTGGATTTTTACATGCTTCTTCTTTGGGGGATGGATGGAGACTGACCAAATCCACCTTCCTTCTTCTTCTCTCTTCCTCTGATATCCACCCACTTCTATGGTGCTCTACATAGGCCAAATCAGTTACTTTATTTACGTCATACAGAACATTCCACAACACCAATTATTCTCAGTTTTAGCCTTTTCTTGTTTTTTTTTAAGATTTATTTATTATGTATACAGTAGAGGGTAGCAGATGTCATCATAGATGGTTGCAAGCCACCATGTGGTTGCTGGGAATTGAACTCAGGACCTCTGGAAGAATAGTCAGTTCTCTTAACCTCTGAGCCACCTCTTCAGCCCCATAGCCTTTTCATAGTATCCAAGAATTCCTAGACATTTTTGTGTTATGACTATTTTGGTTTTAGTGTTTTCTTTAAGTGATGTTTCTATTACCACAACTGAGTCTTCGACTCCAGAGATTCTCTCTTCCATGTCTTGGATTCTGTTTGTTATGCTTGAGTCTGTGTTTCCAGGTCTTTTGTTCAGGTTTTCTATTTCCCTCTTTGTCTCAGTTTATTGCTTCTATTTAAATTTTTAATTCCTGAAAAGTTTTCTTCACCTGTTTGTTTTCTTTATTTTCTTTCAGGGGTTTGTTCATCTCTTCCAATTTTCTGTATTTTCTTCTGTTTCTTTAAGGGAGCTATTTATATACATTTATAAGGCTTCTATTTGTTTCATAGAGCTGTTTTTAAGGTCATTTCTTTATGTTTCCTCTTTATTGTTTTGTTCAGCTCTTGAAGCTATAGAACCACTTGCTTTTCCTGGTGGCATCTTGCTAATCTTTGTATTATTGTATGTATGCTTCTACTGGCATCTGCCCATTCTTTACTCAAATCACTCTTCTTAGTGGGTTGTTGGTCTGGAGGCTCTTAATTGGCTGTATGTTCAGAGGGTCAGCTGTTTCTGTTAGATGGCAGTGTTATGATGCTAACCGTGATCTGTTAGGCTGTGACTTCCTGAAGCTGTGCCCTTTCTCCTGGCCTGGTTTCAGAGAAAAGAAGTCTTCACTTGGCCTGAAGGAGAAATGATCCTCGACTCTGACCTCTCAGCTGTGTGCCCAGAAGGTCAGCTGCTCCCAAATCGTGTTCTGAGCTGGTTTTATTTCATCAAACTGCACCTTGTCTTCAAACCTGAGTTAGTGCTTGGCCTGAAGGAGGAATAATACTCACCTTCGTAGCTGTGTGCCCAAGGTCTAGGTGCTCTTGTGACCTCCTGCCATTGCTGGGGAGGAAATATGGAGATGGGGAGAAGAGAGAGTGACTGGGAGGGGTGGGAGGTGGAACGGAGTTTGAACAAGGAGATACATGGATAAAAATTTAGATTTTATTCAAAAATAAATAAAAAATCAAAACGAAACAAAAAATAATTTATCATTTGACTTTTTTCCTGGTGTAGAACACAATGAAGTTAAATATATTTTTGGAAATCCTATATAAAGTGGACTGAAGAGGTGGCTCAGAGTTGATGGTCTCCTTGAAGACTCCTCAGTTCATGACACATAGATCAGATGGCTTACAACCACTCATAACTCCAGCTCAAAGAGATCGAATGCCCTCCTCTTGTCTCCACCAGTACTTGGCACTCAAACAGTACACATATATAAATACCTGCAAGTATGTGCACATACACTTAGAAGAAAAGTAAATGAATAATAATAAAAATATTATTAATTATATGTATTCATGAGAGTTTATAATTACCTTTTCCTTATATTTTAAATTGTCTTTCTTTTATAACTGGCTTTGTCAAAGAGCCAGAAACTTTTCATGACTTTACCTCTCAGATAAACTGTTTATATACCTTCTGCAAGATAATTTTTTTCACAGACTTTATCTTTTTTGTTGTTGTTGTTGTTGGAACTCAAATTTTATAAGTTTGTTCTTTAGGTATTGGTATGGAAAATAGCAGCAATACACAAACTAAGAAGATAAATCTTATCGCGGTACTAACTCACCAAGAACTATATGCTAACTAAGGTTTTTTTATTCAAAAGTTACTTACATAACAGGGATTGTTCCAGGGGAGGAGGAGAAGAGGTAGGAGAAGGATGGAGAAGTGGAGAGCAGGAACGATCAGAGCCGCAGAAAGCAGGAGCAGTCCCAGCCGCATGGTCCTTCCTACCCCACGCCACTCATCCAGTGACGCGTGCCACTTCCATCTTCCTGCATGGCGCTTTTCGTTGTTTCCCCCCAGAAGACCGACTCCGCCCGGCTCAGCACTCTGGCGTGGTTTTTTTGCATAGCTTCAGATTTCCCGCTACATCTCACCCTTCTGTCTAAATAGGAGGGTTCTAAACTAAATATAAAACTACATACTATAGGGATCATCATAAGGCAGTGTCTGGGGAAGAGAAAGGTACTAACATAAGTGAGGTCAAACTACCACTAACAAACAACAAATACAAGGTGCAATTTAATGTCTAAAATGTTGATATGAGGAAATGCACAGGGATTGCTTCAATGCTGTTTATCTCAAACAATAAAGTTCTAACACCTGAGATGTGAAGTAATAACAACCTCAACTATCCAGTCTTCAACGCCATCAAGACCTGAGAAGGAAAATATATACCTGAAGTTGGAAGCATGATGAAGTAACTTCCAAAATTGAGGAGAAGACAACGACAGTTAACTACCTGTACAGTCATCCACCACTTCTCTGTACAATGGGAGCATCCATCCTTGTGGCTACGGGCCTATGATATCTGACAAGTCTCCATAGAAGCAGGGTATTTTTTGGTAGGACCATCTTATCCTGTCTAGGCAGGCTTCGGCAGTCTCTATCCTTCATCCTGCTCGTCCATTTCGGATACTGAGTAGGCTGACAGCAGTCAGGGCAAGTGCCGTTCTTTGACCCTCAGGCCATTGTTCGCCAAATAAGACAATCTCTTTGCAAGATGTCCGTGATGCTCAACACCACCTTGAGAAAGGAACGGTGATGCAAGGAGTTGTCATGTCTCTCAAGGCCAAATTCAAGATAACAAAATCTTGAATGCCATATTCTCTCTGTCTATGAAGTGGTTGAAGAGGCCTATCTACCTGGTATATTCTAACATGTTTCCAAAAAGCCTGAGCACCCTGACTATTACATGGCAAATCTGAGTAACCATAATCTGTAATCCCAATCAACCAAGAAAGTGAAGCTAACATTGTAAAGATAGGCATTCCAAAATGAGTGTACAGCTCCTCCATAATAATTTCAAGTATAACAATCTTATGAATATTGACCAATATACACATTTTGTATCAAAAGACAACAATATCCTAACTATATATTATTATACAAAATATTTAAACAGAGTTATATAAAACAACTTGTTTATATGTTACAACAAATGTTATGACTAGCATAAATAATTAGAGGTAGAAATTGCATCATGGAAACGGCAATGTACTTAATACACATCAATATGCAAAATATTTTAAACAGAGGTAGACACGTACAAATTAAGGCAATTATATATTCAAATTTGTAGCAATATACAGATTATCTCAATCAAACATATACATTGATTTCCCATTTGTATCAATATACAAACATATGTACCATGGCATTTCATTTTTCATACATCCTTTGGTTAATATTTGTTTGCAAGTATAATGATCTCCTATCTATTCCCTTTTCCTTCTTTCTCTCTCTTTTTTTTTGAAATACCTACATCTATAATATCATTCTGTCCTCTACCCAAGATTAACTTATAACCATCATATCAAAATGATAATTGACCATAACCCTCCCTTGGATGACCAACTTATTGGGAAAGGGACGTAGCTCTTTCATTAAGTTGCTTCATGCTGGCCTGTGGGCGACGGTATCTCTCTGGGGTCCTGTAAACTAAACAATGGCCTAATGAAGTAACTGTAAACATATATAACCATTCTATAAACATATATAACCATTCTCATCATACTGAGTAGATCCATCTGAAATTCTTGTTAAAGATATGATATGAAACCATCTTACAAATTTCCTGATTGGTCTATACCTCAAAAGTGATCACTGAGTGACATACAGCAGGTTCCTTCTTTCTCTGTCTCAAAGGTCTTTCATTTTCTGCTTTTTTTTGGTGGAGGCACCATCTTCCTTCTGGATGCCTTGGAGAGTGCTGGTAGGAGAAATTGTTTTTTTATAGTGGGGAATCCAATGAATACTTTTAACTGAAGATATTGAACCATCAGAAAGAATTGTGTGCAGACAAGATTTTTTGATTAAGAGAGTAGGAAATGTAGAAAGAAGTACAATTTAAGATTTAAAACAAAAGTGAGATAATATTGGTCCTTATATATTTCATCTATTTTCTGTCCCACCACAGGTGGCTTTTCTGATGTGAGACAGAGTCTCTAAGGTTTTATTTACTAATACCCTTGGGTTTAGAGAGGGTGAAAGCTACTTGCTCCACCCCCAAAGCCAGCCTTTTCTGTTACCATACTAGGACCTCCTCTATATACATGAAAACATAATCATTAGATATAGATGTACAGTTGTGAGAATAGAGAAATCACCCTTAGTGACTGTCAGTGTCAGGTGTCCTTGTAATCCCCTGTAGTCCTTATAAGGTTTCAGAAGTCTGAGCATTCAGCATCGTTTTAGCTTTGTAAAGAGGGTTGTATACATTCTTCTGTAAAAACAAAATTAAAACCCTGCCCCACCTTAGTTAAATAAATGTTCCTTACCACATATCCAATTGTCTTATCGGTAGACGAGCCATTACTCCTTGTCCTCCAGAGGGTTCTCCTTTTCGAATCAGTTCTTTATCAATCTTGTTGGTACCCATATTTTCTCTTTTCCTGTGGAAACAAAAGCAAAACCCTTACCTCAACGAAGCACATGCCCTGACTTCCATTCTGAAGTTAATACATCCTTGAAATAAACAAGTTAATTCAACTCAGAAGTCCTTTCTATTACCCAGTGTTTCTCTGCAGCTGAAGTTCCTTTCTCATCAGCATTAAGAAAGTTTAATGTCAATAAGGCACTATGTAATCTCTCCCTAGGTTTTTTCATACCACCTTTCTGTTTATGAAGCACCTCTTTCAAGGTGTGATGGGATCTTTCCACAACCGCTTGTCCAGTGGGATTGTGTGGTATCCCAGTAAGGTGATTTATCTCATAATATCCAAAAATCTGCTTCATTTTCTGGGAGACATATGCTGGAGCATTGTCAGTCTTAATTTGATCAGAAATTCCCAATATGGCCATGGCTTCCAGAAGATGAGTGAATACTGCATTAGCATTTTCAGAACTCAGGGCGGTAGCCCACTGCATTCCTGAGTAGGTGTCAATGGTGTGATGAACATATTTCATCTTACCAAATTCCGGGAACTGAAACACTCCCATCTCCCAAATCTCATTGCTCATTGTACCCTTAGGATTACTCCCAGCAGGTAAGGATGGTTGATTGTAAAGGAAAGACTTGTCACACTTTCACAAAATTTCCTTGGCTTGATGACAAGTGATGGGAAAACTCTTCTTTAATTCCTTGCTATTGACATGATGCTTCTTGTGAAATTCTGAGGCTTCTACCACATTCCCTATCAATAACTGATCAATCTCATCATTACCCTGTGCTAAAGGGCCAGGAAGGCCTGAATGAGCCCTGATATGTGTTATATACATAGGATGTGCTCTATTTCTGATGATATCCTGTAGCTGTACAAACAAAAAGGTAAATTCTGTATCATCAGGAATAAAGTCAGCAGTTTCAATATGAAATACAAGTCCTTCTGCATAATGAGAGTCAGTTATCAGGTTAAGAGGTCCAGTAAAATCCAATAACACCATAATAATGGCATACAGTTCTGCCTTCTGAACAGAATCATAAGGACTCTGTGTCACCTTACTGAAGTTTTCTGATTTATAACCAGCCTTTCCTGTTTTATTTGCATCAGTAAAAAAATGTATGAGCTCCAGAAATAGGTTTATCCTGTACCACATGGGGTAAAGTCCAATTAGTTTTCTTAATAAACTGAATCCTTTTGCTTCGGGGATATTTATTATTAATTTCCCCCAGAAAACCACTACAGGCCTTTTGCCAAAGTTCATTGTATGCCCATAATCGATCAATTTCCTCATTGGTCAAAGGTACAGCAATTTCTGCCAGATCATTTCCAGTCAATTGTCGAAGCCTGAATTTTCCTTTGAAGATCAGATCTGAAATCTTTTCAATGTATGTTTTCAGTTTTTTATTTAGTCTATGTGGCAGAAGTATCCATTCTAATATAATATTTTCTGTTTGCATTATGACTTCTGTAGGGCAATATTCAGAAGGCAAAATAACCAGGATGCAGTCGAGGTCTGGGTCTATACAGTTAACATGTGCTTCTTGTAATCTCTTTTCCACCAATGCTAATTCTTTCTCAGCTTCAGCAGAGAATTCCCTGGGACTGTTCAGATCCTTATCTCCATCTAAAGTTTTGAACAAATGAACCAGTTCATAGTTTTTAATACCAATAACTGGTCATATGTGGGCGATATCCCCTAATAGTTTCTGAAAATCATTAAGTGTCCTTAATCTGTCCCTCTTAAATTGTACCTTCTGAGGTCTAATTGTTTGCAAGCCTATTTTATATCCCAAATAATTGATAGACTCCCCTCTTTGTATCTTTTCAGTGGCAATGTGAAGTCCCCAATCAGGCAACAACTTCTTCACTTCTTCAAACAGTCTTTCTTAGGTGTTTATGTCTGGGTCCGCTAACAATACATCATCCATATAATGGTAAATGGTAGATTGTGGGAATTGTTTGTGTATCACTTCTAATGGTTGTCTGACAAAATATTGGCATAGGGTGGGGCTATTCAACATCCCTTGTGGAAGGACCCTCCATTGGTACCTTTTTACTGGGTGGGCAATATTGAAATTAGGTATAGTGAAAGCAAACTTCTCTTTATCTTGTTCTTGTAGAGGTATGGTAAAAAAACAGTCCTTCAGATCAATAAATACAATAGGCCATCCTTTAGGTATCAAAGAAGGTAAAGGTATACAAGACTGTAAGGTGCCCATGGGCTGGATCACCTTATTAATTGCTCTTAAATCTGTCACCATTCTCCATTTCCCAGATTTCTTTTTGACCACAGATATGGGGGAATTCCATGGGCTGGTTGATTCTTCAATATGCTGAGCTTGTAACTGCTCCTGTACCAGTTACAGATGGCTAGCAATTTCTCCTCTGTCAAAGGCCATTGTTGGACCCAAATAGGTTTGTCTGTCAACCATTTCAAAGGCAGGGCTGTTAGTGTCTTTGGGGTGCCTGCAGCTTTGAGACTGCATTGTTGTGCAACCTGAATAACTGCCGGCTGTTTTACATAGCCTCTTGGGGTATTGCTTTCAAGTCCATGATTGGGTCTTTGGTTGATATTTAAGCCTGGAGGGATGTTAATTTGAGTGTTCCATTGTTGTAGTAGGTCACAACCCCATAAGTTCACTGCTATGTTGGCCAGGTATGGCTTCAATCTTCCTCTCTGTCCTTCTGGTCCTATGAATTTGAGCCATCTCACACTCTGTGTTACCTGAGACAATGTCCCAATACCTAAAAATTGAACATCTACCTCCTTCAGAGGCCATCTGGTATGCCATGCCTGTGGAGTTATGATCGAAACATCGGCTCCTATGTCGACTAAACCTTGCCTAAAAATGTTGTCTATTCTTATTGTCAACTTTGGTCTTTGCTCATTTATGGAGGTCTGCCAAAATATGCATTTTATTGGTTTACTGTATACCATCAACTTCTCTTGTAAAGGCGATCTATTGTCTATGGCTACATGGTCTACTGTTTCAGGCTTGGGATTTGTTACTCATCCTGAGGAAACTGCTCTTCCACTGTAACTGGATATGACTGAACCTTTTTTGGCTTGGAGGTCTGACTCTTGGGGGCTTCCTGGAGGAAGCCCCAAGTTAAGTTTCCCAATGCTAAAAGCTTTCCATCTATGTCTCTTACAGATCTACACTCATTTTCCAATGTCTGCCTTTGTTACATCTCCTACATAGTCCAGGAGGTAGTGGCCTTCTGTTTAAGTCACTCCTGGGATTGGGATAATTCCCATATATGCCTTGCCTACAATTTCTCTTTATTTGGCCTGGCTTGCCACAATTGAAACAAATAATGTTTTGATTTCTCACCTTAACATTAGCAATGTCTTGTCCTACCCAATTCTCTTCATCAGAGTGTAGATATTCAACATTAATTGCAAGTTGAATCCATTCTTCTATGGATGTACCTTTAATCTTTAATGGCATGATCAATTTCTTACATGTCATATTAGCATTATCTAAGGCCAAAGAGAGTATCAATTGTTTCTGAACTTCTGAATCTGATACTGCTCTATTTACAGCCTGAGTCAACCTCTGTAAAAAGTCTGTATAAGACTCCTTCGGACCTTGTTTAATATGAGTATATGACTCAATTCTCTGTCCTGGGTATAAAACCCTTTCCCAAGCACTTAAGGCAGCAGTACAGCACAGCAACAGAGCATGGTCCTCATAAGTAGCCTGAATTGATACATCAGCAAACTGGCCTTCCCCAAGGATTTGGTCCTTGGAGATGATAACATTCCCAGTTTGATCTTGAGATTCCAAGGCTTTAGCCTCTTCCCTAAACCAATTCCTCCACTGCATGCTTTGACTATCATTCAACACTGCAGTTGCCAAATTCTTCCAGTCATCAGGAATTACCCGATACTGTGCTGACCATGAATTTATGTATTGCTTCACAAAAGACGATTGTACGCCATATGTCACTATGGCTTCCTTTATTGTTTTTAGATCCTTCATGTGGATAAGTTCATAAGTATTTCCCATGTTGTCTGAAGCCCTTCCACATGATTGTGGTTTTTTGGTCTCTGACACAACTGGGAATAGAGTTGGAGTAGTAGGGGTAGTCCCCTCATTGTAACCACTCTAGGTGGGGCACCTTCCCTACTGCAGCATCTTTTAAGAGGGGGCTCTGGGTTGTCTTGAGCAGATGTTGCCTCAAAATCCTTTTCTGAAATCTCCATATGACCTTCATGATCTTGTAAACTAGCAGTAATGGTCTTTTCCAGTGTTTTAAAGTCCTCTATAAATGACCTCTCCAACAATTTTATAGAGTGGAAAATTCTCTCATTCCCCACATCTACACATTCTAGTACTTTCTGATCCAGTTTCCTAAATTTTTCATCAATATAAGCTCTATATTCCTCTCTAATGAATGTAGACCTCTCCTCTATGGAGGCAATGAGCTTCTTAATTGTCTTAATATGTTCATCCATGTCACACATCTTAGCCTCATACTCCCTATGGGGAATGTGTTCATCTCTATGCCGGGATCCTTTAAAATAGGTAGGTATAAAGAATATTATCACACAAAAAAGCAAAACAACTCCTGGGTTGAGATAGCCTCCAAATGCATAATCCGAAAATAATCCTCTATCACCATTGTGAAAAAATGAGTAAAATTCTGAACATTTATTTGGTCAGACATTTTGAAAGAAAAGAAAAAAAGAAAAAAAAATTACCTTACTCAGATGTAATGAGGACTTATGGCCAGCAGATGTCGCAATTGCAAACAGCAGTGGCAGTAAAGGTGCCAGAAGAGATTCCTCGTGCAGCCTTTGTTTCCTAGCATAGATTCGCGCGTGGCTGGGAGCAAGCCCCAAAACCAAGGCTGAGGAACCCAGCCGGGTTCTATGGAGTCAGCACCACGTTGGGCCACCAATTATCGAGGTACTAACCCACCAAGAACTATATGCTAACTAATGTTTTTTTATTTAAAAGTTACTTACATAACAGGGATTGTTCCAGGGGAGGAGGAGAAGAGGTAGGAGAAGGACAGAGAAGCAGAGAGCAGGAACGATCCACGCTGCAGAAAGCAGGAGCAGTCCCAGCTGCACGGTCCTTCCTACCCCAGACCACTCATCCAGCAATGGGCGCCACTTCCATCTTCCAGCGTGGCACTCTTTTGTCGTTTCCCCCTAGAAGAATGACTCTGCCCGGCTCATCACTCTGGCGTGGTTTTTTTGCATAGCTTCAGATTTCCCGCTACAAAATCTAGATTACTCAACTAGGAAAATTCTTTTTCTCTATACAAATGGATCACAGTGTATGACTCAGCTATGATCTATTGGGCAAGAGTTCCATAGGGTGCTTTTATTTCCTATATTATGAACGATTGGTAAAAGATTGTTCTTTGCATCTACAACATTTTTCTTATTTGAGAAATTTTTATGTCAACAGGTGTTATTTTATACTTCAGGCATATGTAGGGAATTATTATTACTAAAACACTGAAGAAACTAGAAAAACAAAATAAAATTGTGATTCAATTATATACATAATTTTTTAAGGACTTCCTATAATGTAGGGGATGATATGTTCTTAAAAATTACTTATGGAAGCTTAATGAGCTAATGTCTTTTGTGAAATTTTTTTTAAAGAATATAGATTTTTCTCTCATATAATACATTCCAACCATAGTTTCTCCTTCCACACTTTCTAACTCTTCCACAGATTCACTGATACTTTCTTTCCTCTTCAGAAAAGAACAAGTTATCAAGAGAAGACAGACAGGACAATTCGATATAGATAGTAAATCCAAGTAAAAGTCCTCCTATTGAGGCTGGACAAAGAAACCCAGTAGAAGGAAAAGAGTCTCAAGAGCAAACAAAAGAATCAGAGTTACACCTCCTCTTAGTATAAGTAGAAGTAAAAGAAGCCAGAATTAAGTTACAGTATAAAAATACTGTCATGGTGCAGAGATGCCTTAGTTAGTAAGAAGATTTCCTCCTCTTAAGAAGGACCAGATTTCTGCTCCCAACACTTATGTCAGGTGTCTCCAACTTCTTGCAACTTCAGATCCAGATAATCTGATTAACTCTTTTGGTTCCATGGGTATCTGAACTCATATAAAACTATCCCTACACATACATATAAATAAATAGAAAGTAAATCTTAAATTAATAGAAAAGTACCATAAACCAATGATATGCTTTCTTGCTTCCATTTCATTGATGCAATGGAAATAGTTACTCATACCACTGAATTAAGATATACTCATGTTTGGTAGTTGATTCAAGAAAAAGCACCATTTTTTATCACTGGATCTAGAACATAAGTAAGGCTAGCTAAAATGTTATTAAAGATGTTTATGATATTTTACTTGCAATGCAAGCTACAGTGTCAGCATTGAAGATCTAAAATTTTGGTTTATAGTGTAACTTTGTAATTTCATCACCCTGTTAGCATCAGTCATTTATATATCATATCATGTATCTGTCTCTCTTCTCTTCTCTCCTCTCTCTTCTACTTTTCAATTGAAGTTGTATATACAAAGTAAATAATGAATTTAATTTATAAACCTTTTACAAATTGGAAGTGCATGTTGGTTATGGATATTCAGGCAAGAAGTTATTCTTTTGCTTTTTCATGTCACCCCTTCCAAGCTATCTCTCTCTCTCTCTCTCTCTCTCTCTCTCTCTCTCTCTCTCTCTCCTCTCTCTCACCATTATCAATTATAGAATTAGTAATGATGAATTCATTCAAGGTCCAGAATATAAAGTTTAGAAACAAACAGAATTCTAAACTGTTATTTGTTTTCAAACATGTGAGTATGTTGAGTAACAATTTCCTCTAAGATAAAATTGTCCATCATTGGAAGAAAGCTTATTATTAAGACACATGATAACTAAGATAGGTGAAACATTTCTTTCTGAAGAAAAGCTGGTTAAACTCCAGAAGTAAACAACTCACAAGCTTCAGGAAATCCCTGATATTGACCATATTTACTACTCTCTTCTTAAGAATGTATAAGCCATAAAGACTGCTCAGGGGTACTCTCTGGCAAACTCAGCTAATTGGAAAAGGCTGATCAGCTAAACTGTGTTAAAGAAGCAAAAATTATGTAGGTAGATTAGAGAAGGCATGTTAACTGAGCCACATAGAAATGACACTCTCCAAACTGCCTTTATTCTGAAGTCCACTCTGGGCTTTCCAGTTTTTGAGTTGTACTTGAACAGTTTTGTGAATGTTTTTGAGCCATTTATGGTCCTATAAGTAACTGCTCATCTATAATTCCCTAAGAAAGTCCAATAAATCTCAACAGTTACACAAGCTGTACTTTGTTGGAATCATTATATTTAGCTGTCACTGGTTCTTTATCTGGGGGTGAATAAATATTTGTTAAATCATGCTAGGAATATTGTCTCACCAGAAATATAAATATGAGCACTGTAGTTTATATGCCAAAATAAAAATATCAACATCTTTATTATCCAAACTTTAAACTTTTTATTGTTGATGTATATGTAAATTTATATATATATATCAATTAATGTGTATATGTGTTTCATAGTGGTGGTATATGTGTAGAAGTCAAAGGAAAACTTACTAGAGTCAAATCTCTCTACCATTTGAGTTCCAGAAATAATCTGAGATCTTCAGTCTTAATATAAATTTCCTTTAACTGCAGAGCCATCTCATCAGCTTCTCTGTTTATTATTTTTTAATAATAAATTATTAAACTGTATCTCCCTTCCTAAGTATTTTTATTGCATCGAATATCTTTAAAAATATAGAATATTACTGAGTATTCAATAAGTAGAACTGACTTTTTAATGAGCTATTATGTATAGAATCTTAACAGAAGTGAAAGACATTTCTGGAGAACTACTGTGATAAATATGGAAGTCAATTGGTCAATCATTTACTTGCTTTTTGTAGAATCTATTAGGATCAAGAAGAAATTTTGAGATAAGCCAAAGTAAGAGAAAATTTATTACCATCTTTGCCATTTTCTACTTTTCAATTGAAGTTGTATATGCAAAGTAAATAATGAATTTAATTTATAAACATTTTACAAATTGGAAGTGCATGTTGATTATGGATATTCAGGCAAGAAGTTATTCTTTTGCTTTTTCATGTCACCCCCTCCAAGCTTCTACTGCTTGCCTGAAATTGTTACTTATTGGCTAAAAATAATTCCAAATATGTTGAAATTATCACTACTATAATATACTTTATTAAGATTTAAATTCAAAATTTTGTGGGTAATAATTTTGCTTTAACTATCAAAAGCAGTTTCTTGCTAGATTCTAAAATTTCAGAAATGTAATAGTGCTTTTATTTTTAACAATTATTTGTAGTAAAATTGATACATTTCATTGCTAACTAAAACACACAGACATTATGGACATCTTGAATGCATTGGGACACTTATCATATCCTATTCTTGAGTTCGATTTATATCCAAGTTGTCAAACAGATTACTTCCCATGAGCTGACAGCCTTTGGAATCTTATGTTAATAGAAAACTTCTGTCTTAAGATAAACAGCTGGGAAAGTACTGAGCTTATGATGTTATAAGTCTTTCTAAAATTGTCTTAGAATAACATTAAGAGGTCTGTTTTTTTTTGTTTTGTTTGATAGTAGGAAAGACACACAAGGGATAGTAGTGCAAGCCATTGTTGTCCTGTCAAGCAGTTCTACTCATTATTCCAATAGTAATCTGTTTCAGGCAAATCTTAGAAAAATAATTGTAACTATATTCTTTATAAAATGTATAGGGTAATGCAATGTATTTTCTTAATACAAAGGAGTGAATCAGGAAGATAAAGAAAAGATAAATATCTTAATCTGGTAAAGTAAAATACTTTCATACCCATAGCCCAAACAAATACTGTCAAATGTACTTAGATTTAAATTTTACTTACTCTATATGTATGCCTTTAACATACAAACACACACACACACACACACACACACACACACACCTGAAATCATGCCTGTGGAAATAAAGCAACAAAATATTGTCTTTTTCTATTATGTTGGGTCCATGGGTCAATCTCAAGTCATTAGGTTTGCCTACAAGTGCCATTATCCACTGAGCCATCTCTCAAGGTTCCAATATATGCTTCTTTTTTAAAAATAAGATTTCTTTCTTTCTTTCTTTCTTTCTTTCTTTCTTTCTTTCTTTCTTTCTTTCTTTCTTTCTTATGTAAACAATGTTCTGTGTGCATGCCAGAAGAGGACATCATATCTCCTTACAGATCGTTGTGAGCCACCACGTTATTGTTGGGAGTGAATTTGGGTTCTTTGGAAGAAAAGCCATTGCTCTTAATCATTGAGCCATATCTTCAGTCCCCAATACATATTCTTAAGAGAATATGTGTTTCTTTTGATTTAACTTAGTTTTGAAAACAGAGGAATAGAAAATAACTATTTTATTTAGTCAATGAAATGTTAAAACTAATTAAGTAAATTGTTTAGCATCCCCATAACTATTATAACTTGTGATCAATTATGTGTTATAATACAAAAGTAGTTTGTATGTTTTTCCTAAAATTAAATATTACTATTAAAAAACCAAACATTTAGCAAACTGTAATGAAACAGATTGTTCGATTGATGTAAATGTGTTTGTTCTTATAGTTGAAGAAGTATAAACAAAAATGAATCTAAATGCCATTTCCTTCTAAGTTCTCTTGACTGGGAACAGAGTTAAATGTTCCCTAACTAGTGCAGTCATCTTGTGGCTTTGACCTTTCCACATATTCTGCTTGGAGGAAAGGAGAAAGGAAAATTGTACAGGTCAAATACTGACACACTATTATGTTTATTGTCTAAAGGAATCACCATCTGTGAAACATTTGATATAATTAAACAGAATGCACCGTGATAGCTTCTTTGTTCTCAAATAAGCATAATGTGATCAAAGTACCTTTAGAATGTATGTATCTGATGTTACCTTTTCAGTTGTGTTAAACTATACAAATAACTAATTTTTTAAAAACTTGCTACTATGCACCATAGCATTTCTTCATTACTCACATCTCAAAAGTAGGTATGACCAGAGGTGAGCTAGAGAAAATAATATATATTTTATAGTATAATATAAATATAATATCAAATGAGAAAAAAAACATGAGTACTGAAATAGAACAGCCTGTATTGTTTCAGTTTAGGCAACTTATTGCCCTATGGGGAAAGCCAGTGTCTATAATCCAAGCATAGTTGTTATCTTGGGGTGTTTGTATGCTTTTCTACCAGTTTTACTTCTTAAAGCAAAACTTCTTGCTATGAACTTATTTGAGTAAGGCTTTAAATGTGGCCTTAGGATACACTTTGTCTTAAAAGAAAAATGACTATGTAAGGTAGGTCAAGACAAGCACTTTTTAACAATATTCCTGCCTATAGTAAAGGTACATGATACAAATCAAGAATTAATATTTTTTATGTAACTTTACTGTTTTGCTTCTTTAAAATATGATAATTATTTGTTCATGTTTTGTTATATGTAATTGTATAGTAATAGAAGAGAGGGCATTGAGCATGCCAGAAAAACAATAGCCATTACATAACTTCAGTGTTTTCTTCATATTTGCTTAGTGAAACAGATATGAATCAGTTTAAGTTTGGATTTATTCATCTTCCCTGTTAGGATACAGAAAATGCACTTAATATCTAACCTGACAGAATTATAACATTGTGTATACAAATAAGGGCATCAGAATTATTATCCACAGAGGGATCTGAGATCTGCTGTATTTTGTTGACCACCATTGTTAAACATACTTTTAAAATGTCATTGAGTAATTTACTAAGAATATAATTTGATTTTATTACCTCTGATTCAGTTGACTGTAGTGAACTTGTACACAGTGTGCCAGCAAATATTCCATATCACTGACAATTTTTCATGTATATAGAAATGTAGACAAAAATTATCAAAGAAATGTCTGAATATTTAAATGCCATGGCAACGGGCATAAATAAATGTTAAATCTAGGTTATTGAGCAACTTTTAGATGGTACTGAAATTTTTTTCTGTAATTTTAAATATCTTTATTATAAAGTTAAGGTAATGATATGATTGGTCCTGTCAAGAGTTTACTGAAATGACATGTATAAAGTAGACACCATCTTGCCTATGAGATAAATAATAAACTCCACAACTACATTTTGTTGTCTTCTATTCGTTCTTCTTCTCACTGTGTAAGCCTTGCCACCCATCCCAATTCTGTGGCTATAATCTGAGGTATATAGAATAGCATTCTGTTTGTTACATGCATTTGATTATAATTTGCTGTTCTTAGTCATCTTCTCAGCAAAGTATTTTCAGTGGTACACTTGACAACACTGATTTGCAAAAGATAAACCAGGGACTAGAAGCAAAAAAGAAGACTGAGTAGCTGATAATTCTCATTCCTTAAAGCAAAGTATAAAATCTATCTCACAGGAAGAGACACTAATCACTGAAAACACAGACAGCTCAGCAGATCATACAGTCTGTTCTTAAACAGATCTATGCTACTGAATTCAGAAGATCTAAGGCTTACATAGTTTATGTTTTATGTGTGTGTATATGTGTATATATTTTTACTTGCATACTATTCCTCCTTATGCATACATTTTTGATAGAAAAAATAGCCAAGCTGTCATTATTTTAAGTGTTCATGCGACATGATTTATGCTGGTTAGGCTTTTGTCAACATGAGTCACCTTGCAAAACAGAACTTCAACTGAAGAATGGTCTTCATTCTACTGGTTTCTGTGAATGTCTGTGATGGCATTTTATCTGATTCCTGATTGATCTATAACAGCCCAATTCACTATGGGTTGTATCATCTCTATGAATATGGGTCTAGGCCAATTATAGAACAAAATTGAACAAGCCAGAGAGAAAATCAGCCATTAAGCTGTGTTCCTCTGGGGTCTCTTTTCCAGTTCTTTTTTCCAGATTCTTGCCTTTGAGTTTTTTCCTTTGACATTCCATGATGACAGACTGTAACCAGTGAACCAAGAATCCCTTTCTTCCCCAAGTTAGTTTGGCCATTTTATCCCAGCATCAGAAAGCAAACTAGAGCACACTTCTTTGACACTGGTAGTCTAACAGCACTGCATTGATTACTGCTTGGATGTGATCTATACCAGATTAAGTATTATAAACTTGAACCTTGATGGTAGAGTCATAGAAGAGTTTTCAGGCATTAGATCAGAGAAGGACAAATCCAAATGTGAGAGGTGATGGAGGAATGTTATTAGTTTAGTAATGGTCATTTAGGGACAGAATTCCTTTTTCAAGGTCAAAGTTTTTCAACTAAAATATTCAATGAATGAAGCAAAATTCATTCCTTTGGGAAATGACTTTACTTAGTCTCTCACCTTAAATTCTAATCATATTTAGCAAAATACCTTGTTATAAGCATTTAGCTTTGTCTCAAACACCTGAGCACCATAGTAGAGATAATGCAACACAAAATTAACTTCTCTCTTAGTTTTTCACTTGTACATATTTCTTTTTTTTTGTTAATTAAAATTATTTCTTCTTATTAGTTTTATTTTTATATTATTTTACTTTGTGTGACAAGGCTGGTCTGTAATTTTTTCCCTTTATTATTGTTATTATTATTATTATTATGAAAAGGAAGTCACACTTTCTAACCTTGAATATCCTTATTCAAGGTCTCTTCCCCTCCTACCACATATTTCTTTAAAGCATGAATATTTTATAAAAGAACACCAAGGCTATTTCTCCATTTGTAATGAAAATAAACCCTCCTGTTTTTATGGGAAATGTGATAACTTATCCTAGATGTATATGCAAAGACTTTGGGTTTAATGGAGAATATAAATATATTAGTAATGTTTACTTTTCTTGAAGTACTGTATTCTTTATTATGAGATGCAAAGCTACTGATACTTAAGAGACGTGATGTAGATTTGAACATCATGTGCTGTCTTTAATAATCATTTAGCCAGGCCTACTGACAGCAATGCCTGGTGAATCTTGGTCATGGTTCATGATCACTTTCGGTTTCTTATTTCACTTCAACAATAAATGTTTCGCAGTTTTTCTGTTTCTCAAAATAAAAATTTAGCATTGTTAAAAGATAAAATAAAATAATTAGAATGGATTCCCAAACATAAACATTAATATTTATGACATGCTAAGCTACTGGAATATTAACAGTAGGATTGAAAATTAGAAAATGATTTACCAGTATTTTACATTTTGTTTAAAAAATGGATGGAGAGGCCACCGGGACCAGTGCTCTCTGCGGCGTCCCAGCACACTCTGGAGCAGGGGCAGCTGAACTCTGCACCTGGCCACACCCACAGCTCCTGCTGCTGAGGGAATCTTCAAGGATCCCTACTGCGACCCTGAACAGAGTGAACTGAGCAAACCAACTGCAGGGGTCTCTGAGGGGCGGATTCAAACCCTGACCAGAGGTGAGGAGGGTTCGGCAGGCCTCAGCGCCTGTATCCTGGCCTGGGAGGGAGAGTTGAACTCACATTGCTTCCGGTTCTGCCACCAGGACTGGTGCTCTCTGCGGCTTCCCAGCGCACTCTGGAGCAGGGGCAGCTGAACTCTGCACCTGGCCACACCCACAGCTCCTGCTGCTGAGGGAATCTGCAAGGCTCCACACTACGACCTCGAACTGAGCAAACCAACAACTGCAGGGGTCTCTGAAAGACAGAATCAAACCCTGACCAGAGAGGTGACAGGAGACACACAAACCAAAGTGCCACAACTGACCAGGACCCATCTAATCGTGAACCACTGAAGCCATGGGCAAATGTCAGTGCAAGAAATTACATAATAATACAAAGGGCAATATGGTAACTCC
>PVIH01011205.1:0-70558 GCA_004025045.1 Sigmodon hispidus | reverse complement strand
GGAAGAGACCTTGAATAAGGATATACAGGGATGGAAAAAAAAAAAAATTCAGAGGGAAAGATGAACACAAAGAAAATATAGGTGTAGCAATCTTATTTGTATGTCTACCCTTGATAAGCCATGCTTATCATTCTTATCCTCTATATAGTTATTGTTAACTCTTCCACATTTTAAATTCTTTTTACTGTGGTTTTTTTTTAATAAATACAAAATAAAGGAAAGAAAAAAAAAAAAGATTTAGGAAAGGTTCTTTTTCGTGGCTCCTACTAGGTGGTCGGCTGTGTGAAGATGAAGCTGTAAATCTCCTTCCCTGCCACCGGCTGTCAGAAACTCACCGAAGTGGATGATGAATGCAAGCTTCATACCTTCTATGAGAAGTGCATGGCCACAGAAGTGGCTGCTGATGCTCTAGAAGAGTGGAAGGGTTATGTGGTCCGAATCAGTGGTGGGAACGACAAACAAGGTTTTCCCATGAAGCAAGGCGTTTTGACCCATGGTAGAGTGCGCCTGCTTTTGAGTAAAGGGCATTCTTGCTATAGACCAAGGAGAACTGGGGAGAGGAAGCGCAAGTCTGATCTAGTATGCATAGTGGATGCCAATCTGAGTGTTCTCAACTTGGTTATTGTAAAAAAAGGAGAGAAGGATATTCTGGACTGACAGACACTAGGGTGCCTCATCAGTTGGGACCTAAAAGAGCTAGCAGAATCCGAAAGCTTTTTAATCTCTCTAAAGAAGAAGATGTCCACCAATATGTTGTCAGAAAGCCGTTAAATAAAGAAGATAAGAAGCCCAGGACCAAAGAACCCAAGATTCAGCGCCTTCTTACTCCCCGTGGCCTGCAACACAAACGCCAGTGTATTGTTCTCAAGAAGCAATGAACAAAGAAAAACAAAGAGGAGGCTGCAGAATATGCTAAACTTTTGGCCAAGAGAATGAAGGAAACCAAAGAAAAGCGCCAGGAACAGATCACCAAGAGATGCAGGCTGTCCTCGCTGAGAGCTTCTACTTCAAAAGTCCAGTCAAAAATAGGTCTTGGAGGGTAACAAATAAATGATCATACCTTGAAAAAAAAAGATTTAGGAGAGGACAGCGACAGTCAGCTGTTGGAGCATCTATCTTTTTTGGTTACAGGCCTAGGATATTTGACAGATTTTTTTTTAGAAGGGTATTCTGAGAAACTGTCTTATCTTGTCTTGACAAGTTTCAGCAGTCTCTAATTTTTATTTTGCTCCTCTGGATTGGACAGCGTGCTTATCGTCAGCAGTCCAGGCAAGGGCAGGTTTTGTCCAACAGGCCACTGTCCACTAAGGAGGACAAACAAACTCTTTGTGGACTGTCTCTGATGTCCAACATTATCTTTGGAAAGGAACAGTAATGCCAGGAGTTATGTCTTTATGGCTGAATTTTGGATAAAAAAAATTAAATGCCATATTTTTTAGGTCTATGAAGTGGCTGAAGACTCTTGTCTATCTGGTATATTTTATTATATATCCGAGAAGCCTAAACAACATGACTATTACATGGCAAACCTAAGTAACTGTGATCTGTAATTTTTATCATCTTAAAGACTGAAGCTTACATTGTAAAAATAAACAATCTATAAATAGGTGTGCATCTTTGAAGAATGACTTTAAGTATGACAATCATAAACTAAACAAAGATAAATGTATAGTGAAAAATGACAACAATATCTTAAATATATCATTATATAAAATATTTAAGCAGAGGTATATAAAACATTTTTTTCACAAACTTTTAACATTTCATTTATTTGCATCAAGTAGCAAACAAAAAATAAATTGAGATATATATTCTATTTTATGAAAATAGAAAATGAAGAAAACTTGCATTTATATATACTACTTGTGTAAACTCCATTTATATTTTGTTAAATGTTGTTTTTTTGTGCTTCTTGAGAAAAACCCAAGCTATTTTTAATACTCTCTGATGCTATATTCTGTTTAATACTCTACTACAAATGAGTATTTTTTCAAAAATAATACCAATAGAAAATCTTTCAGATATATTTTAAAAATTCTGAAATTAATTTCACCATTCTAAATTTTAATTTAGAAGAGTTTAAATTCTTGTATTCTTATTGTAGTGACAAAATATATGACATAACCTCCTAGTCCTTATCCATACTATTTTAAACATCTCTCATGATACAAAATATAGTTTGTCTGTAAAATTTGAGGCTCAGATGGAATAGTATGCTGTCAGTTCAGAGTCAAGGAACAGTCAAAGTCACCATAAGCTTAACAACTTACAGCCCTGATCTAGAGAAAGGTTTCCTCAATGCAAGTGTTAACAATTCTGCTCCAGAGAATTGTTACAAATCTGGACCTCCAGGGCAAAGTTTTCCCATTGAAAACTTAACAGTTCAGCTCCACTCCTTGCTGCTCTGGTGAAAATTGTTTCAGCACAAGCCCCACTCTGGTGAAAAGGTCACAACTCTAAAGAAACCTCACTGGAGATTTATTGGGAAGGAAGAATCCAGGAGGATTTGTTTGTTGTGAGAAACAGCAGCAAAGTGAACAGGGTATAGACCTTATATAGGATGTCATGTGGGGTGGATCTCAGTATAAAACATTTTAAACAGAAATAATAAATGTATGTATTATGACTAATATAATTATATGACTAGTATAATTAAACAGAGGTAGAAATTGTATAGTGGAAATAACAATAATATGTTTAATATGTATTAATGTGCAAAATATTTTAAACAGAGGTCCAGGTATTCTCAGTGTGGGCTCACATTTGCTGAGTCACTTAGATATTCTAGAGTGGGTTGGGGATGGAGCAATCATCTAGGGTATGAAAGAGGTGATAATAAGTTGAAGTCATTGCTGAGATTGCCATAGGTGCATCCAGGATATTTACAAAGATACTTATAGATCAGTCTCTTAAGAGCATGTATAGTCTGAGAGTGAGTTGTTATAAAATCCTAAGTCTGCCCCAACATTGTGTCTTGCTGTCTGTCTCATTATTTGATATTTCTTTCTCTCTTGTTTCTTCTCCTATCTAATGTTGTTTAATTGATTGTCATTTAGCCAGGAAACCTCCATTGGCCCTAAACAGATTCTGTTCCCATGGTCTTGGGCTTCTAAAACTGTGAGCTAATCAAACCTTTCCTTCCTTGTAATGTACCTAGCATTGGCTATTTTGTTATAGTAGCACAGAATATTCTAAGGCAGCACATAAATGTAATATTTCCTCATATTTACATTATAAAGGAGTTCTAAAACACTCAATTAGTCTTTATTCTACATTTTTAAAACCCAATGTATCCTTTAATGGCAAAAATTCTGCTAAATCAATAGTCAACATTTAAGCTGGTCAGAGGACAAACACATTCCTACTAATCCAAGAACTGCTTTAAATCATCAAAGCTTGTTGGGAACCAAAGCCAACGTATTTTTTAGCTCCTATAGCTGGCCAGCAGTCATTTGCCAGAAGGCTACGTCCCTATTGTTTGTAGCTTAACCATGACTTCTGACAGTCTGGCCTGACTCTCTTAGCTCAGCAGGTGACATCCTCCAGCCTTCTCCTGTAGCTCCCCCAACTCAGCAGGTGACACCCTTTAGATCCTCAACAGATAACAGATAGATTTCCATACTCTCCCTCAAAGGCTTGCCACATTCTTTTGTATTTCCCACCCCACTTCCTCCCAGCTACCTGCATGGCAAAGATTCTGTATAAATATTGCTGTAACAATAAAGCAAGAGGAGGACTTGAACAGAGAGATTTGTCTTGTCCTTCCATTCTTTTGTGTTCCTGTCTTCCATTTGATACCTTCCCAGGTCTAGGTCCATGCTGAAAACCCTGCTGGCCGGGGCAAAAGCTCTAATTCATGCAATTAAAAGGAAACCTAGACTTGAGGGGTGGGGTAAGGGGAAGTCCAAAGACTAAGTCCCCTTCAGAGAAGCAACAGAAAAATAAACTCCCTAAGGTTTCTATCAAGTTATGATAAATTTGAAATGGGAGGCAATTTTGCAAGATCCCACCCTTAGATGAAGAACTATGGACAATTGTTGACAACAAAGATGAGAATTTGCCTCTTCCAGTGTTGTCCAATGCAGAATGGTCAGCCCTGAAACCATATCTACACAAACAACCAAAGCTGTCGTGCCCACCTCGCCAGCAAGAGATTCTTCTGCAGCAACTGACCAGGTCCTTTATTCAGCATGCACACTCTTCTTTCTTCTCTCCTTCTCCTTCTTCTTCCCCTTGGCTCTCAGCTTAAAAGCTCTCTGGTGATCCACTCACTCCCTGCCACGTGGATGCTGCCCATTGGGTCATGCATGCGGACGCTCACTAGCGTGATCGCCTCATGTCAAATAAGGAGTTTTCCCCTAGGGAGCGCTCGCTGTCAGGGAAGGCGGAGGGCAGAAGCCGGCGCCATTTTAGACTGCGGCTTGATCGCAGCTCCCGACAGATCCCCCTTTTTTTATTATTTAAATAAAGCACGTGAGGGTAGAGGTCCATTCTCTGCTGTGCTATTGGAACATCATCCCAAGCTTCTCTTGGGGCGTCCCCGTCAAGAACATGAGACCTGTCCACACCCTATTTTCGCAGAAGTGGGAAATTCAGGGCAACAACCCACATGCAAATGAACATACCCTCCTCGAGCTCCCCAAAATATCGAGAGGTAACCTGACTGCAATGCATAGCCTCGCAACCTGCAAAAATATGGCGGCTAATGTTTTAGGGTAGCCAGCCAAACTTGGGGAGACTGTCCTTCCTCAATGGCAGTAAAGGCTTGCACCAGTAAAGTGGCATTCCAGTACTGCTGAACCTTCATGTGACAAGCACACCACATGCAAAGGAGGAATATCAACACCATAAAGCCAGCCATCGAGCCTATTCTTGCCCACTCTTCCAGATGGTCCACAGCAGCAGAAATCCAAGAGGTCAGCCTTTCTGCTAGTTCAGGATCCACCCTGGTCGAATTCATGGATACGATGGCCATTCTCAGTTGGGTCATCAGCACTTCGAACTCTCTGGTCCAGTTCCCTAATAAAAAACTAGATAATTGTTTAGACAAATTTGCAGCACAAGTAAAATTCTCATATTGAGCACTGGTGACACATAAGCCACACATCTTCCATTCGCACCCAAGCTGAGCAAGCTGCCAAAGAACATCTATCTGTTCTTGAATTAAATCAATTCTCTGATTAATAACCATCAAGCCTCCCTTTAATTGTGAATTAATGTTCTCGTGTACATCTAAAGCCTCGGTGGTTGTGGTAGACAAATCATTTAAGGTCTGTGTGGTTTGTATTGTATGGTTCATGGCAATGGCTGCAGTAGTGGCTCCTCCAGCAGCCGCGGCAATGGCTATAACAATGGCTGCCATGATGCCAAAATCTCTCTTTTGTCTAAATAATGTCATGGAGCCAGGAGTTATTACTGGCACAGGAATCCACCGTGGCTCGATCACAGCTCCTGACACAAAGCAAACTCAGTAGCTTGTATTTATACACGTACACACATAACAACATCATCAACAACAATAGGAGTCTATGTTGCAGAATATTTGTTTACACTATGTAAAGATGTGCCACTGTGATAGGTTTAATAAAGAACTGAATGGCCAATAGCTACGCAGGGGAGAATAGGCAGGACTTCTGGGCAGAGAGAGAGGAACTGAGGATGGATATAGGTGTTCGAGAGACAGCAGCAAGACACTGAAGAAGTCAGACATATGGTACAGAAGAGAAGTAACTAAGCCACAGGACAGAAAATAGATTGATAGACCGGTTAATTTATATTATAAGAGGTAGTTGGGATAAAGCCCAAGCTTTCATAATCAGTGAGTCTTCATGTCATTATGTGAGTTGGTAGCCCAAAAGAAAGTACTACAAGGCTAACAACTTGGGGGGTATGGGAGGAATTGGAGGGGAGTGTAGCTGGGAGGGGGTCAGATGGAAGAAATGGGGGGGTGGAAGTGATATAATTCTATTTCAATTGAAAAACATGTTTAAAAATTATTTTTTAAAAAGCTGTGGTTCTCTATGGTAATAGACAAAATGTGTTTCTTCTCTTATTGACTAGGCATGGCCATGTGCTTTACCTTGGTCAGTAGGACTTCAATATATCTGATATCAACACATTCTTAATAATTACTTGAGCTTTGGGGCTTTGTGCGGGGGGACGGCTCTGCTAGTGGAGGAAGAGAAGCAGGGCCCAGCTCACAGTAGCACCAAGGCCTCTGGCATGCCATGACTGTATCTTTCACCTCCATCCCAGTCAACCAAATGCAGTCAGAAATGAGCCCAGAAAAGATCAACAAGGAACCATTTATCAAAACACAATAGTTGTATTCATTTCTCAAAGTTATTTGTTATGTGGCAATCACTAGCTGATACAGAACATTGTTTTTAGAGCCATATAATTGTAGCTAACATTTCAAAATTATCCCTTGGCACATTTTCTCACTAAAAAGGAACACTGAACATGAGGACTAGAGAGGTTAACTGAGGTTGATCTGGGGGAAGGTTAAGGGGAAAGTTCCTTGATGCATTAATTCTATCTATCCATTCACCAGATTCTAAGTGCTGGTAATAGGAAGGAAAACTGGCTTTGTTTGGAGGGACAGACAGACATATCTATTGTATAGTCTACAGCAAGGTAATGACAATTAAAAAATTATGTATAGAGTACTATTTTTGAAGACAAAGAAAAAGGGGCAGGGCCACCAAAGTGACTTCTGTATTAGGTCACCAAAGTGACTTCTGTAAAAGGTTTGGCAAGATTTTTTGAGTCATAGGACAAGAAAAGGTTTAAAGCTCAGAAATACTTAATATAGGCCAGAAATGGGACAGGGTTGGAGCAGCTGGGCAACAGGAAGGAACTCAGTGTGAGTTTGATACTTTGACAGTCTTGTTTTCCAAATTCACTTTGGAATGTTAGCCTCAAATAACTGTAATTTCAGCTTTTTCAAGCTCTTTTAAAACTTTTATTTTATGTGTATATGTTTGCCTGAGTGTGTGTGTTTGTGTGTGTGTGTGTGTTTCATCATCAGAACTACTCTAAAAAAGCTGAGGACTTTTCATAAAGAACCCAACCTGGTGCCAGATTGGGAACAAGGTCTTCTTCATTTTGAGATCTGAATAGTTTCATTTCTAAGTATATGTTTGATACTTTTATTTCTTGTTTTTATCATGTGTATGTGTGTATATGTGTGTATGCCTGAGTGTCATAGAAACCAAAACAGGGGACCAGAGACCCTGTAGTGGGAGTTAAGCGCTCACTGTGATCCTGGGCACTGAACTCAAATTCTCTGGAAGCATCAAATGTTCTTAATTGCTGAGCCACTCTCGGGGCCAGAACTGAGTAGTTTGAAAACAGGGTGACACCATGTGATGCCTGGTTTGGTCCTTTGTCATTGCTTATCAGCTTAGTGGAGAAAAGAGGAGAAAGGGGGACTGGTGGGAAGGTGCCGTAATTTTGGGGATGACAACTGTTAGATCGAACATTAGACATACAGGCTCCAAGAGGGGCAGAGTTAACCTGTTGAGCAAGGTGGGTGTGATGGAGTGAATGTAAAAAGCCAAGACTGGATGACGGAGAAAAGGGGGTTTGTGGAGCAGGTGGAGGGGAAGAGACAGGTTGTTCCATTGAATGAATTTGACTTTGGTAGTTTGTATAGCTTAGAAAGGATCATTCTATAGTGACGCTGGCATCAGAGATAGATCAGAGCAGGTAGGAAGCCTTTCATTGATTGCCTGCTGTTCCTTCAGCCTGCCAGCTTTTGCCGACTCTTTTCATCTTGAAAGCTTTCCTCAATGTTCAACCTGGTTTTAGTGTCACATGATCAGTAATAGAATTTCATATTGCCTTCAAATTTCATCCTTTATTTTTTTTGAGTGTGCTGTTCTTGTATTTAAAATAAATGTTACATCAATCACTTGAAAATAAAAAAGAACCATCTGCCACAACAGCATATTTTTTTTTTCTCAAGAGTGTAAGTAAGTCTGCCATTTTCCCTGCTTCTCTGGCTTCACTTTTGTCTTTATATCTCATAGATTATCTGTTTCTTTTTTCTGTTCCTTTCCAGTACAATTTTTCTTATCTTCCATTTAGTGGAACTCATTAGACAGTGTGACCATTCCTTTGGCCCTCTTTGAACAAATAGATCTGCATCCTCACAACTGTCTATCCATTATTGAAGGATGTGGAGTGCAAGGAGATAGAAGACATTAATTCTCCCACTCCACCCAGCACCAAGCGTCACCTCAAAACCTGGAGAAAACAAGATTAGCCATAACTCCATGACCATAACTCACCATGTAAATATTCTGGGCTTATCCTCAGCCAGAGACGTGAGAAAACACACCTACCATAAAATAAAATTGCTGTAGGAAACTTCCCATGGCTAGCTTTCTCAGTGCTGAATGGAAGATTCTAGGCCAGATGTTGGAAAGAAGAGATCAGTGGTCTTACTGAGCACTTCACCTTGCTTGGCTCAACACCAACCTGCCAGGCAACATGCACTGCCTGGTGGACAATAGTGGTGCAATTGTTACGGTGTAGCTGATTGGATTTGGGGCTTACTCCATAAAAGCCATGGCTGAGCAGGCTGAAGGATATCAAGGAAAACCTGCTATTTATTGTTTTGCTAAATGATTATACTGTCAAATTGTCTTCTTAACATTTATGTGCATACCCATAGACAGGTGCTGCTCTCAATCTTGGCCAGAAAATCTTCTCTTTGTAGTAGACAGTGGTCAATGCAGAGATAACTGGTCAAAGATTAAACCTCACCACCATCAAGGCTCAGTGAACATGGTGAAAATGTCAGTAGAAGGTTTATATTACCCAAACAATGGGGACAGGTTCATGACTGTCTCCTGCTATTTCAAGTACGAACTCATAACAGCCTTGGTCATCTTCCCAAAACCTCTATGAGATCAAGTCAACTGAATTTCCAGAGCAGATGATCTCTCGGCCTCATTCCTGCCAGGGGAGCTACTGGTAGTGTGGGGAGCTGCTGGCAGAGACGGGCTCATTCTTTTTATGAGATGCGGTCACTGGCAGGTTTCCCATGTTGCAGTGGAAGACTCTGCCCTCATTCACACACAAGCAGTACCAACTTGACCTACTAAGGAAGCAAAATCAGAAAAAAACATGCAGGGAGTGTGTTAGCAGGAGGCCCTGGGAGAGTTGGAAAGAGGACATGGGGTAGGGGGTAGATATGACCAAATTCCATTGTAAACCTGTATTAAATTCTCAAAGGTAGAGGAAAAAAACATAAAAATTTTAAAAAATAAAAATGTACAAATTTCTGCCTTTTTATTTTTTAATTGCGGCACCTACCTGGAGCACATAATGATTCTGTTATAAGCATGTGTTAAATGAACTACACCTAACTTATTTAAGATATTTCTCAACTCCACAGTGACTCTGCCTTTCATTTAATGGAACCACTGTTGTAAGCAATATTTGTGTCAGCTTTGATTTCCAAACAAGTCTACATCGCTGAGAGCTTTTGGTGACTCATTAGACATTTTGAAGCTTACCACAGGAAATCATTATTTGGTAAAAAGGTCTCATAGAAACTATGTGCAGCTAGAAGCATGACTCTCACTGGACCAGGGCCTTAAGTGATTCTGCCATCTTTCTTGGCTGGTCGTATCATGACAATCAAGATAATTTCCTCTAGCTGGTGGGCTTAAGTCAATAGAACACCCGAAGACTTGGCCTTTTCCACAAAGACAGCATCACTGGTACCTTGAATGCTGGATTAATGTGTTCAATTTTGTCTTCATTGTTTTTCCTTTAGGAACTTTCAAGACTCCATCTGGGCCATGCCAGAGACTTGACAAGTGTTTCTTTCCGCATTAAGATCCTGTCAGACAAATGAGCCATTGGGACAGGAACCCACTGTGAAGTCCTTTGTATATGATGCTTGAAATGACCCACTTTGACTGAGGTGGAATTAAAGTTTATTATTCAGTATTTTAGTTCCTGTCATGATCAATACCTTCTTGAAGCCACATTTATTATTGTGAACAGAATTTCAGAATATAGGCATAAACATTTAGGTGAATTCCTGTAACTGCATTGGTCACAAGAAGCTGAGATGACCTGGTTTTTGTTTGTTTGTTTATAAAGAAACAGCAGTGGCTATGATTTCCTGGGCATCCTCGAGTGTGCCTTTTCTCTTCTTTTATACCAGAATCTACCATGTGACTTTTCCCATGCTCTCCTTGCCAGGCAGCAGCTCAAATCTTGAAGACAGCGGGAGCCAGACGGTTCTGTAGAACTAGTTTCACCAGTAACCAATGCGCCTCCAGGCTGAACAAGACACGGTTTAAAAAACAAACAAAAAACCCCAAATAAAAACAAAACAAAAACTTTGGTGTAGCTTTGTGGGTAGAGGTCTACTGGCTCTCCAAGGGCCCCTATGAGACTAGGCTTTAAGGGACTCCAGAGCAAAAGCCCACATTATTGGCCCCCATCCCTGGCCGGCCCCCAGCACTTGGCTCTAATTTTCTATAGAATAAGCTTTCTCTGCCAGTGGATGCATTTTCATGACTTTCCCCATTCTTTTAGATATCATGAAGCCCGATGTGGTCTAATACTAAAATGCCCACATCTGTTTGGGTACCAGCATTCATTCCTTAGAAGTGTTCTGCTTCTGTCTTAGGGAGCCTGAATCATGGCTAGGTATAATGGACTTTCTTTCCATTCACTCATCTTGCTTCTTTGGGATTCATGGAAAGAGGAAAGAAGAGAGGAAGGTCTTAAAAACAAACAAAAAACAAAAACTGTCCCGACTCCTCTGTGGGCCAAGGTGACAAATGCTGATTCTTTGTACTTGCGCGCCCTCTTGTGGACAACTGGGAGCAAAACCACCGGGCACAACCCTGGGGCGATTCAAAGATGATCTGCAGTTGGTGCATTCCTGCTCCTCTGCAGGGACTTTTCTTTTCTCTTGGGAAATATTTTCTTTCTTGTAGGCCAGAACAATGTCAGCTTCCTTCTTCTGCTGGGCATTCCTATGGCATATAGGAATCACGGCTTCTATGAAGCCTCTACTGTCTCGTCCCTGGTTCCCTCTGTAGCCCTTCCTTGCCATCCCTCCCTTCAGTGACAGTTCACCCAGCCTTTTTAGTTATTTCATAAAACATGCATGGGTGGGACTATAGCCTTTTTGTATGTAGACCTTACGGGAATACGTGGATTCATCCTCTCCCTCTCTCTTTTACATCTCTTTTTTGTAGTTAGTCTGAAGTAGGTGAGAAATAGAGGGGGACTTCTTTGTCCTTCTCCCTCTGAGGAGAGTTGCATAAAGCCCCAACATTTCCAAGGATAGCTCACTGCCCGCCTGTCTAGTGAACCCCTGGTCTTCCCTTCTGAACATGATGAGTAACAGGTTTGCCAGTGGTGAGAGGGTTTGAGAATCACTCCACCAGTTCTGAAGACATGACCAACAGCCTGATCAGCAAGCACATGGAGCTATTTACACCTCAATTGTCATTTGGGAGCAATTGGTCCAAACTCTCCTTATGCTTTCGGGTACCAGGGGTTTGGAGTTAGCACCTCTTTTAGAAAAGATAGAACTAAGACTCGGAAATGTTAAGTGGTACAATGAATCTCTGTCTTGCCAGCCAGCTCAGAAATGACACAGAGACTTATTACTAATTATAACAGCTTGGCTTTTAGGTTAAACTTTTTTTCAACTAGCTCTTATAATTTAAAATAACCCACAATTTTATTAGTCTACATTCTACCACGAGGCTTTTACTTCTAACCTGCTCTGTGTGTCTGACTCATTCTATGTCTGGCTGGTGTCTCTTCTGCCTGCTTCATCTTGCTTCCTCTCTCTGTCTGGATGTTCTTCCTATCTCTCCTGTCCAGCTATTGGCCATTTAGCTCTCTATTAAACCAATCAGAAGGTGCCATAGGAAGGGATATATCTTTACAGTGTAAACAAATATTCCAAAACACATCCCTCTTTTTGTCTAATTAAAAGTAAAGGTTTTAACTCTAACAGAGTAAAACTATATGCAATAATAATTATCAAGCAAGGATCAGATAAAATTCACAATGTCCAGTCCATTAGAATTTGGCAAAAATCAAAGAAAATACTTCATTATCTATCCTATCTTGGTGAGTCCATACTTTTGTACCTGGTTTACTTTTTATCAAAATTATGAAAAACTGTAACTGTAATTATCTAATCTTCAACCCCATCAGAGACCTGAGAAGGAAAAAAATGTTACCTGAGTAAACACACAGTGCAGAGCAAGCAACTTCCAAAACTAAGAAACAACAAAGACAGCTGGCTGTTTGGACAGTTACCCAAGGTTCCTCTGCAATTCCTACAGGCCTAGTATATTTGACAGACATTTTTCTGAAGCAGGAATTTTGAAGGACTGTCCCACCTTGTCTTGGTAAACTTTGACATCACTTTATTCTGTGTCCTGTTTGTCCAGTTTGGATAGCATACAGCCAGCAGTCAAGGCAAGGGCAGTTAATTGCCCAGTGGCCAACTTTGCCATAAATAAAAGCAAACTCCCATACAGAGGTTCTTTAATGTCCTCGTCTCTTTTTTTGAAGTAATAGTGCTGCCAGGAGCAGATGTATCTCACAGGCATGAAAAGCCTTATGTTAGTAGAACATCTTAAATGCCATATTTTATAGGTTTCTAAAGTGTTGAAGATCATCTATATATCTAAAATATATCTCTGTTTAACCTTGAAAACATATGTAACCTGAATATAAGTTTGATTACTATAGATGACTAACTACTAACCTGTATTTCCTACTTGGACATTACATTTTTAAATGAGCTGCATAGGTACAAAATCTTAAACAAGAATAGAAACATAGATACAATATTATAAAAATAACCTTAAATTTTATCAATATATAAAAATTCATACCAATGTAAAATATTTGAAATTAACACTAGCCTTCTAGTGTAAAGTGGTTCAAGAATCTATCCTTTCTTCCTATAATTTCCTTATTTTTCCCTTTTTTTTCTTTTCAGAAAGAGATCCTTGGATCTAATCTTTGTTTGGTTTCATTTCTCACCATTACCAATAGCAACTTGTAACCAATTCCCCTAAATGGTGACAACCACCCATTACCTATCCAAATGAACAAAAACTACACACCCCATCTCTTGGGAATGGTAGTATCATGTTCTTTAGGCTGCTTCCTATTGTTTGTTTGAGGGCCCCTGAGAAAATTGGGATAATTAGTGGCTAAGTCCTGGTAGAGCTAGCTACCTGTATTATTTTTGTTAAGTCTCTGTGTGATGGGAAAGTATAGAGCTTAGCTGAAGTCTTAGCTCAATAGTCTGTGAGGCTAGATCATCTCAACTAACAGTTTTGAAATTGTTTCAGGTGAAGAATTTTGAGGAAACTGCAACAGAGGCATTCTGAGAGGCTGGATCACCTGGGATGCTTGTATTTCTGAGTGTCTGGTCTTTTTTTCCCTGTGAAAATGCATAGTTTTAAAGGTAAAATATATATCTGCATTAACACAGATGAAATGTGCAGCATGTACAAGTCAGCTAAAGAGGATTTTCTGTTTGAGCAGGTAAAAGACATCTGTCAATGTTATAACTCTGTTTGGACTGTATAACCAAACCTCTACTCATGCCATATGAAAAATAGCATGTAATAATAAGTCATAAGGACTCTGTAGCCAACAAAATTTATCATGTCTCATCCAGTCTCAGAGCTGCTTCCATGTACAAGGATCAGCATACAGATCACCTGTCCTGTAAACTTTATTGGTTTCTCTTTTTTATGTTTGCAACCAAGATCCTTGGGCAGTCTCCCCTTATCAAATCTGATCTTTGTTAATTTGTAAGAGAATCATAACTTTTTATTTCCTGTGGTGTAAGGATTTCCGGCCCATAGTGGCTACCTGGCAAATGTGTTGTTTCAATATGGCGCCGCCAGAGCACACCCCTTTTATTTATATGCATGATTCAGGTGTGATCATGCACATTTTCGCACACCAGCACCCTTATAAATCAAAGACCCCTGTGACTCATTCTTTTTCCCCTTCTGTCTGCATCTTCTCTTCCTGAAAGCTTCTTAAATAAAAACTCTAGCATGAGTTACTGGTAGTGTGGTTTGTTCCTCATGTGTGCTAACAACATGTGGAAGTAAAGGCAGGACCTCTCTCCCCATACAACATATTTTCTGACTTCAATTCTGAAGTCCTCAGGGCTTGACTGTGGGTGATTCTGTTCTCTGATATTTCAGGCTAATTTTATTAAACATAAAAATATATCACCACATATGTCTGACTCCTGTCTCCCTGGCATCCACCAGGCATCTAGATTAATCTCCAGTTTTCTCTCTGTCTGGAAGTCCTGCTCATTATCTCTCCTGCTTAGCTCTTGGTCAGTTTGTTCTTTATTAAACCAATTAAAAGGTCCTTCATACAGAGACACATCTTTACAGTGTAAACAAAATAGCCCAACCAGTATTATATGACCAAGACATAATGAATATGCACTTTATTTATTGTTTTATTATTTCACAGATGCCATCATTTCTCAAAGATTTTGAGGGAGGAGGAAGGAGAAGGAAGAGAGGACCTAAGTTCTCATTTCAGAATTTGCTGGAAAGAAAAAACCCTGACTTAAAGCCAGCTTCATAAACACACCAGGTTTAATCCCTCACATGTTCCAAATTAAGCTGAATCTTTTGTTATAAAAATCAAGACTCATGTGGGCTCTAAGTGAGCTCTCCTTGGTCTCTGGAATTCCAAACAAAGGCTAAGGATCCCCCAGGGTTTCCCAAATCCCTTTCCCTTTTTGAGTAGACTACCACGGCCAGTGAGGAAGGTGGATATCAATTGCATTGTCAACCCATATATGTCTAAAATGAAGAGACACACAGGTATTGTGAGACTCAAGATTCCTGTCTCTCTTTTCTCTTTGTGACACTCATGTGTATGATATTGGTGTTCAGTTGATACTTGTAGTGGTTTCTTAGGGTCGCTGCCCAGCAGAGCAACACTAGGTCACTTAAAACACCACATACCTTGTTCCCTCACAGTCCTGGAGACCAGAGGTTCCCATTGCACAGCTTCTTCTGAAAGTAGCAAGTGGCCTCATCGATTCTTTAAGGTCAAAGTGCACAGCACCCTGCCTAGCTATGAGTTTGATTTCCAAGCGGCGGTCTTTCTTCTTGCTCATAATACCCTTGTACCTTTCATTTTAGATGTGTTGATACTACAACTGATTTCCACCTTGGACTCTGGAAACCTTGGGAGATCCTGCGCCTTTGTTTGGAACTCCAGACAGCAACTAGTGCTCCCCTAGAACCCATGTACCCTTGGAGTTTTGTTTGTTTGTTTGTTTTTAATAACAGAAGAGGTTCAGCTCAAAGGCTCTGCAGACCTTTGTTGAGATGGACACTGGGTGAATCATGTAGATCACACAGGATCCCTTCTTATCTAGAAGCCAGCCCAGGGGAACTTGGCAGTCACAACCGCAGAAAATTCTAGTAGCTTGTGGTATGCTAAATTTTTACAACAATAATGGATTAGGTTTATTATCTAAAATTAAAACTGGTTAATACATAGTATATGTATATTTAGTATTTTATATAATTTATTTAAAGAAAAATTATATTATACAGGTTTATATTTGTGTTATGCAGATAAATAATATTTGCATTTTACAGATATATATTTGTATACTATTTATAGTTAATGTGTACTAGTTATATATAATACTTAACACAGAAGAGTAATCTAAAAGCTTTCAAATTAAAGGCTAGTCACAACCAAAAATATAAAAAACATACAGAAAGGGTTTTTTTTTTTTTAACTTAAATTCTAAGCCAATTTCAAGCAAATAAAAACGTTGTTACCTTTAGTTCATGCTGTAAATCGACTGCTTTCTAAGAATGTTCAAGAAAAGAGTTCAAAGGTCATAGCAAATAGGTTGTTATTGTTGGCCTTGCAGTCTTGGCAGAGTCTCTGGATTAATCCCACAGACTCACCCCTGCAGGAACCCTGGGCAGGCTGTATTCTCCATCAACCTGCTTCTAATACCATTTCTGCAATAGAGATCATGTTAATAAATACGTTAGTGTCAGTAAAATATATTATTAAATTTATTTGTCATGCGGCTAAAGATAAAGTCGACTTTTTAAAGCTTGCTAGCTTTGCCAAGTCTTCAAGTGCTGAGTGGTAGTCGGTGTTCAGACAGTAGCAATGGGAACAGCATACCTTTTGAGGACTCAGAGATGCATTGGGTCACTTCCTGGCAATTGCTGAGAGGTAGAGCTAGAAAAAGGTTGACATTTAAAAATCAAATTCGGGGTTCATTGAAGCAAGCACTGCATAGTGTCTAAAAGGTGACAAGAGCTTTCTGGATTTAATAGAAGATTCTAAATCATTACATAACAGAACAACAAAATAAGGACAATTATACCACTGGGCTCTTCACTGCATCATTCATTTTAGTGACAAAGACACTTAGCTCTACCTTCGGATTTAGTAGAAGGCAGTAAAGGAAACGCTTTACTGGAAATAATATGTACAATGAAGACTAGTATGCAGTGCGGTGCGGTTGTGAGGGCTGATAATATGGTGCTCACCGCCATCTACAGAACTCCCCTTCTGACTCCTGTCTTAGTTACTCAGCTTCCTCGCAATGCAGATTTCTGCAGAGTGGTTCTCATATCTATGTCCTCACCCACTTGGTTCTCCACATGCTGCTCCAGTCAGCTCTCTTGTGTCCCACAGAAAACAGTAACTTCCTTACCTTTTAAATCCTATGATTGATCACTCGTCCTTGGAACACATTTGGCGTTCATCAAGGTCCATTCTCTGTTAGTATCTAAGAGCCCTGCCCTCTGAGCTCTGACGTCAACTCTCATTTTTTAAATTTATTTTTATAGAATAAAGTCTTTTTTATCCATGTATCCCCTTCCCAATCCTGACCCCTCCTAGTCAGCCTTCAGCCTCCCTCCTCCCCATTCCCCATCCCCTTCCCAAAAAGGGCAAGAGGTCCCAAGGTGGATTAGCTCAGCATCTACTCCAGGCAAGTCTGATTTCCTCATCCTAATATCCAGACTGGGTTAGGTGTTCCTCTGAAGGGAATGGGCTCCAAGGTGCCAGTCCATGCACAAAAAGAAACACAGTCTGATCCCTCTCCTTGAGGCTCCACATACAACCCATGTCAGTGGAAAGTTTCTTATCCTTGGAGGGCCTAGTTCCTTTTCCTGATGGTTCCCAGCTGACTGTTCTTGATTCAGTGAGCTCTCCAGAGCTCCAGCCAGCCATCATTTTGAGACTTTTCCTCATATTCGCTATCTCCTTGCTCATTTAGACTCTCTTTCCTTGCTCCCAGCTGGGCCAGGAGCTCAGCCCAGTGCTCAGCCATGTACCTGTGACTCCACCTCTATTCTATTCATTGTTGTATGTAAGCTCTGTGATGGCACTTAGGGTGGTAATTCATTTGATTATGAGGGAAGTCCTGTTTAGGCAACACCTTCGCTATTGGTTGGAGACCTAGCAGGGACATCCTGTGAGTTCTTAGAGGTTTCTCTAGCACCTGGTCTTTTTCCAACCCCACATTGGCTTCCTCTGTTAAGATCTCCATCCTTTTTTTCTCTCCCTCCTTGTTGTTCCTCTCACTCAGTCATCTCCTTCTCTCATGATTTGTTCCCACCTCTTCTTGGTTGCAATCTCTTATGCTCCCAATTTGCTAAGGAGATCTTCTCTATTTTCTCTTCCTAAGGGAATCCCTGGATGTCTCTCTTAAGTTCCTTCAGATCCCAAGCTGTTCAGTGGTTGTGGTTTGAAGCTTGGATGTTCTTTGCTTTTTGCTTAAAGTCCACTAATGAGTGAGTACATCCCCTGCTTATCTTTCTGGGTTTGTGAGACCTCACTGAGGAGGATATTCTCCAAATCTATCCATTTGCCTGCGAATTTTAGGATATCATTTTTTTTTAACTGCTGAGTATTACTCCATTGTGTAGTTGTACCACATTTTGTTAACCCACTCTTCAGTTAAGGGGCGTCTAGGTTGTTTCCAGGTTCTTGCTGTTATGAAATGCTGCTGTGAACATAGTTGAGCTAATGCTTTTGGGGTGCAAATATGCATCTTTAGGGTATATGCCTAGTAGTGGTATTTCAAGCCTCATTTAAAGCAAGGTTCCCACATGTATCTTCATCTCTTTCTGCCTTTGTCTTATCTTAGGAGATCTCCATTTCTTTTTTCCTTTCTCCTTTTTCTTGCTTTCTTTGCTATGATAATTATAACTTTTCTGTTAGTCATAATCATATTCACAAAAGACAATAAAGCTCTTTCCTACCTAGAAACATCTGTTAAGGGTCTCCTGCTATCTGTTTCTGCCTTCTGTCACGTTCTCGCTTTCCCACCTGCATTTATAGAAATCTACCACCAAACACCTGGGTAAATGGGAACCATGCCAAAATACACACACAGAATCCTAACACTCTTGGTGGCCATCCTATGCTTCTAACAATGTATCTCTTTCTCTGGCAGCACCTAAGCACCTTCTTAAAATTGTTGAACTCTGGTTCCTTCTCATCATTTAGGTCCGAGATGCTCCCTGGAGGTTCCCAGGGCCTTTCCCTGCTGTGCTGGATAAAGGAGTTGCTACCTTATTTTAATCATCTCCCAGTGTCGCCCCATAGGAGCTTGATCCATGAGACAGTGCAATGTTTATATGCCCTTATATGCCAATAGCTCACCCCCAGAGGAGTGCACTGCAGTCACAGACTTTGCCTTCCTCTCTGTGGTGGTTCATTTTTGTCAACTTGATACAAACTACAGTCACCTGGGAAAAAAATTTCAATTGAGGAATTGCCCTTCCCAGAATGAGCTGTAAGAAAGCCTGTGAGGGGGCTGGAGAGATGGCTCAGAGGTTAAGAGCTTTGACTGTTCTTCCAGAGGTTCTGAGTTCAATTCCCAGCAACCACATGGTGGCTCATAACCATCTATGATGACATCTGGTGCCCTCTTTTAAATACTGTATACATAATAAATAAATAAATAAATAAATAAATAAATAAATAAATAAATCTTTGAAAAAAGAAAAAGAAAAAGAAAAAAGAAAGCCTGTGAGGTCAGTTCTGTTGATTAATGATTGAAGTGAAAGGGCCCCACCCACTGTGGGCAGGTGCTGCCCTTGAGCCACCTCTATTCACCTTGCTATAAGCTTCAACCTGTCAGTTCCAGTCTCCCAGGTGGACCACCAAATATAAATCATTTCTCTAAAATCCCCCGTCTCTGAGTTTTCCACTCCAGCCTGCTTCTAAGATGAAGGTCAACAAATGGCTCCAAGGTATTTTGGCTCAACCCTCCCCACTTCCACAGCTGCTCCTTCAAGAGCCATTTTCAAAATCAATACAGGTAAAACAAATACCCCCCCCAAAAAAAAACCAAAAGAAACAAAGTCAATGCAGGTAAAACAGACCATTTCCTACCCCCTCTCAGGAACCTTTTTTCATCTCCAAAACTAGCAGAATACACCACTCACTATATTATCACTTTCCAAAGTTATCTCACTAACTCATGATTTTTTCCGAGCTCCAGAAAACAATATTCGAGGCCCTGTGACTCAAATCCTTGATCTACAAGAAAGATGAACTAAAGAATCCAGCAGACATCTCCAAATCCAGCAGACATCTCCGTTCCTGTGTCAGCAGGAAGCAGACATACAGAGATCACAACAACCCCCGTCCCCATAAACCTGGTTTTCTTTTTATAATAAACAAAACGGTGATATGTAAGGATTCCTGGCATTCCACGTAGCTGAACCAACTCTGGCCCAGGTGGGATGCACCTTGTACTGAGGCATGCCCCTGGGCGTGGCTACATAAACCCTGCAGCACTGTGTATGGAAGCACCTCCCTGGACCCATGATGCATAGCTGTGCATGCCCCTTCCCTTAAAAGAGACTACGAACACATGCTCCCGTCCTTTTCTCTGTCCCCTGACTTCTGTCCTGCTCCTCTGCTTCTTCACCCGCCAGGGACTCCTCTCTTAAATAAGCTCTAGTGTGTGGCCTTGTTAGTGTGTATTGGTTCTCACGTGCGAAACTAACAGAGGCGATGGCCCTCCATGGTCTCTGCTTCAGTTTGCAGTTCCTGCCTTGGCTTCCCTCCATGTTAAACTAACCTGTAAGCCAAATTAACCCCTTTTTCTCCAAGCTGATCTGTACAGTGTTTTATCAAAGCAATAGAAAGCAAAATAGGACACTCATTGACACATTGCCAATGCCTAACATAGAATACATATTCAATATTCAATAAACATGGATGGAGTAAAAAATTAAAATGTTGACTGAGCTTTTGACTTACATGTTCTCTTCTCTCTCTCTCTCTCTATATATATATATATATATGTATATAATATAAAGTTTATTTCACTCTGAATGTTCTGTATGTGATGCTGTTTGTTGTGATCTAAATGTTTTTTAGGTTCAATACTGTGGTAGTTTGAATTATAATGGCCCTCATAGGCTCATAGATTTGAATACTTGGTCACCAGGGAGTGGCATCATTTGAAAGTATTAGAAGGTGTGGCTTTGTTGTAGCAGGTGTGTCACTGGGGGTGGGCATTAAGAGTTCAAAAGTTCAGGCCAAGAACATACATACATATTCTTTGTCTGTCTGTCTCTTCCTGAATGATGCTTCTTTTTATGGGCTGAACTTGGGATGTGGTTATATACTTGGTCCCCAGCTGGTAGCATTATTTTGTGAAGTTGTAGACCTCTAGGGAGTGGGGTCAAGTAGGTCATTGAGGCTGGCTCTCATGGGGGATAGCCTGAGCCCACTTTCAGCTGGAATCTTCTTTGCTTCTTGATCAACATTGCAAGAAACTTCCAAAGCAGACTCCTGTCATTTATCCTGGCCTTACAGGCTATTATGCCTTCCCTCACACAGTAGACTCTCTGAATTATGAGCCAAAAGAAATCTTTACTCCATTAGTTGCTTCTGTAAGTTGTTTGGTCACAGTGCCCAAACATGAGTACAAATATTAGTCTGAGGTCTTTCTCTCAAGTCTTTTTGATGCAGGCAAAAGCAAAGAATTGCTGAATCATGAGGAAATCCTGCGTTTAGTTTTTTGAGGAGGATGGCTGGTTTCCACAGCAGTTTAGATCCTGACCACAACATCAGAATCCTCAGCAGTGCATCTGAACTTTCTTTGTTTCCTTGTGTTTGTCTCATGCATCCATTTATCCAGCCTTTTGAGCTCTTGTAGAAAGTGATTCTAATATTAAACTGGTCTGGCTAGTTTTATATCAACTGGACACAAGCTAGAGTTATCTGAAAGAAAAGAACCTCAACTGAGGAAAAATGTCTCCATAAGATCCAGTTGTGAAGCATTTTCTTGATTTGTGACTGACAGAGGTAGGCCCAGCCTATTGTGGGTGGTGTCATCTCTAAACTGGTGGCCCTGGCCACTATAAAAAAGCAAGCTGAGCAAGCCATGAGAAGCAAGCCAGTAAGCAGTTCCCCTAGGTGGATTCTGCATCAGCTCCTGTCTCCAGGTTCCTGCCCTGTTTGAGTTCCTGTCCTGACTTCCCTCAATCATGGCCTATGATATGAAAGTATAAGTAAATAAACTCTTTCCTCCACAGATGGCTTTCAGTCATGGTGTCCATCATGGCATTAGAAACCCTAAGACATATGCTTTTGATGATATTCATTCCAGATAGTGTGAAGTGAATTAGATGTTCACAATTCAAGTGTTGCTGTGGACAAAAATGAGAGAAATGAATTGGATGTTGCAAATCTCTATGAAGGAGAACTCGAAATCTGTCACAGTAAGATTAAACTTTCAGACATTTTATGCAAGAGATTATGAAGTCTCCTCTGTTTATAGCCACACAGCTTTCTTTGTACTAATGATTCTCTTCTGAGACACTTGGTAGGTAGAACACATGTAAATTGCCCCAGGAACTAAGGACGTTGACTGGTTACATGGGACTGAATACCTGTTCTCTTTAGTACCACATCTGAACTCACTTTGTTTCTTCAGCCCTTTGATCCCTATTACAAAATGACTGCTGGTGCTGTTAACTCAGATTCTAACACGGGAAGTGCATTCTACCCACAGATGAACAATATGAAGTGTTTAGACATTTGGACACTTTGAAGCTTAAAAATTATTCCCTGTAGAAGAGTTGTATGTAAAGATTAGTTTGAGTGTGATTGAAAATTTCCCATTTAACCTACAAAGCAACTGAAGTGATGTTAGCAGAATAGTAATAAAACTAAGAAAGAAAGTGCTTCTGTGGAAAACATCTTGGGTTCTGGACCAAGATACCTCAAAGATATCTCCCCTTATTAAGGGAAGGGTCTACACCATGTTATACCCACATTCTAAGAGAAATGATGTTTAGGATCTTGCTTCTGTGGTGCTGGGAGTGAGTAGCTGGCATGGGTGAGAGACCATGATGGCAAGAGCAACAGAGGAGAGATGCATGACCTCATGAAATGTTGCTGACCTGGCTTTCATGATGTGTTGTCTCCACTTACTAACCTATATGGATTTCAGATCCCAGAGCAGTGTGGCAGATGTTTCTTTGGGCCATCAGTTCACAAAACTGACATGGAAGCTTATTATTAGTTATGGATGCTCAGCCTATAGCTTAGGCTTGTCTCTTAGTTCTTATAACTTATATTAACCCATTTCTATTCATCTACATGCTGCCACATGGCTCATTGCTTTTACCTCTCTTGCTTGTCTTGCTCCCTCTGTGTCCCACTGGTGACTGTGTTTCTTCTTCCCCAAGACCTCTCTGTCCCCAGAAGTCTCCCCTAACCTCTTCCTGCCTAGATATTGACATTTAGCTCATTATTAAACCAATCACAGTTACACATCTTCACACAGTGTAAAGAGCAGTGAGAAGAAAATGAAGCCACATTTCACAGTGGTGTTACAGAATTATGAAGCAAGCACTCAGTATCAGTATAACACTCAACTCACATACATGTACACTAGACAAGATTATTAGCATGACTATTGGGATCAAGTGACATACAAGATGTCTGACATATAATAGATTAATGTGGAAGATGTACAAGTAGAGTGAATGAACATGGGCTACCTACTTCAGGGTCTACATTTTTCCAACCAGGCTTAAGAAATAGGAAAGGCAAGAGTAGTGCCTCTCAGCTGGAGCCCTGAAGTAAAATTCCTACCTGATGTTTCTGGCTCCACCTGCTAAAGTGAAGTCATACTTGATTATTATAAAAGCTTAGATAGCTTCATGTGGCCTGACAAGCTTTTTAATCTTTGATTATGCTTGTTATCCATCTGTGCTGGCTAGTCTTATGTCAACTTGTCACAGGCTAGAGTCATCTGAGAGGAGGGAGCCTCAATTGAGAAAATGCCTCCATTAGATGAGACAGAAGACAAGTCTGTAGGCATTTTCTTAATTAGTTATTGGTGGAGGGGGCAGTCCACTGTGGATGATGTCATCCCTGGGCTGTTGGTCCTGGGTTCTATAAGAAAGCAGGCTAAGCAAACCATGAAGAACAAGCCAGTAAGCATCACCCTTCCATGGTTTCTTCATCAGCTCCTGCCATCAGGTTCCTGCCCTCTTCTGAGTTCCTGTGCTGACTTTGTCCGGTGATGGACTACAATGTGGAGATGTAAGCTACATAAACCCTTTCCTCCCCAGCTTGCTTTTGGTCATGGTGTTTTATCATAGCAATAATAACTTTAAGACAGTACCTAAACATATCTTGCACCCATAGTAACTGAATTATGATGGTGTCCCCGATGAAGACTGTAGGGAAGTGGGAGTGAGGCGATGCTCAGCATTACCCAGTGAATGGCTGTGGTAGTTTTGGTACTTACTTCTTGCTTTGGTTAAGCAAATCATCAATTAGGTATCAACTCAAGTATTATGTGGCCACTGGACAATAGGGATTTGCATAAAGCAGTAAAGAGTCTGACTGGACTAGAAACATAGCCTTAGGCTCAACGTCTTCTGAGCTCCCCTAGTATCCTTGTGGGCTCTCTGTCCTGTCCTCATTATCAGGGAAATTCTGTCAACCTGCTACTTCCCATAAGGCCCTTCTATGGAGAGTCCCTTGGTGCTGTTCCACCATTTGCCAATAGGGGTCAGCACATCTCAGGAAGTTAATTACACTGAATTTGGCCACCTGCTCTTTTGTCACTAAATTTAGGTGGCAAGGGACAAGAGACCATGAAGAAAATTCTAATGTCTTACACCAGAGTGGCTGCCTTTAAGAAGAATCAGCGTCCCACCAAATCCTTTCATTGTGGTACTAGGAAGAGCCTGTTAGGAATAATTTACACTCAGGACTGTATGTTATTCATTTGTAAAAGTGAGGATGGTTGTGTAACTACCTCACAGGAGGAAGTGTAAGGAAGCAAGCTTCCTTTCTTTATAAAGTTAGTCACAGTACTTTTAAGTACAGAACGTTAGTGATGTACCATTTGCTGGAGATGCCTTTGGATGTCACCTCCTATTACATTTTTATTGACCACCTGATAATTAACATTTTATTGGAATTTGCCACTTAGAGTAAAAGAAGGTAGATTGAGGGAACACTTGCTGGGTTATAGAAAGTTGTCTGGTGCCTCTGAGAACAGGCTCCTTTGGAGCATCTTGGGACATTCCCTTTACTAAAGTGACCTGAGACACTGGTACCAGTAGACAGAAGCCAGAGGACTGATTAGTGGTTTCCTATAATGTATGTCTTGTGCAGAGGTAGAGAGGTAGGGATGGAGACAGAGGTAGATGAGGAAAGAATGGGAGGAGGGACTACTTTCAAAGGTGTCTGTCTGTTGGGATTGGGATAATTGGATGTAGTCTCTCAGTAGAGGCTGGTGATCTCTAAGTTTCAGGTCTGCCCCACCACCACCACTATAGATTTTGCCCACTGCCCTCTTTACCAGAGCTGGATAATGTTGTTTGGTTAGTGGGTATCAGTCCAATCTCTGCCCTGTGGCCTGTTGAATTTCTTCCTTACTCTTTTAAGGACAAGTGACAACATTCGGGGCATCCCAGGCATTCCAGTATGGTCTTCATGTCCCAAGATCCTTCACATAATGATACCTGCAAAGGCTTTCTCAGAAGAGGACACAATGCCTTTGGGAGCTGTTTTCCAGCTATGGCAGTGGAGAGTAAAGATTCTGATTTATAAAGAGACTTGGAACCTATTGAACAAGAAGGGAAACCACCTAAGCAGAGACTGCCAGCATCTCTTTTTCTTACTAAACAGGGCACAATCAGAGTATGGCAATGGACCTTTGGGCTCAGCAAGCTCTGGACGGGAAAAGTGTTGGAGATGTGAAGGATACTGCAATGAAACCGGAAGCCTTTTGCAGAGACATTCAGGGTCTGCAAAATGGGGGGTAGAAACATTGCATGAAAGAGGACTCAGTAAAGACTTCTAAACTTCACTCTGTCATGAGCTGGAAGCAGCTTCAGATGGCGTGTGTACAATAATGACGGTGGCTCCATTCCAGCACACCTTCCCTGAAGCTCCTGCTAAGAACAAGTTAAACTCCTGATGCCAAGGGGCAAAAAAATCCCAAAATTCTGAAAGGGCTATTATTTCCAATAAGTGCATGAAAAATGAAATGAACTGAAAAACATCCTATGGAATACAGATAAAAGAAAAACAACTATTAGGGCTAACATTTATTTGTGTGTGTAAGTTTTGACTACATGTATGTACCTGCAACACATATAAGCAGAAGAGAATGTCAGATCCTGGGAAGTAGAGTTATGGATGGCTGTGAACAATTGTATGGGTGCTGGGAATCAAACTCAGATTCTCTGCAAAAGCAAGTGTTCTTAACCATAGAGCCATCTTTCTAGAACCAAGGCACATTGCTGTTTTTAAAATTTCCTTTTTTTGTTTTTGTTTTATTCTTCTTTCATATGATACACTGCAGTCCCTCTCTTCCTCCCAGTATCCTCCAGCAGCTCACCTCTCCCCAGATCCACAGCTCCTCTTCCTTTCCCTTCAGAAAAGAGCAGGCCTCCCAGGGATATCAACTGAACATGTTATAATAAGATTAGGCACACATCTCCCATATCAGGGCTGGACCAGGCAACCCAGTAAGAGGAAAGAGGTCCTAAGAACAGTTAAAAGAGTTAGAGACACCTCCATTCTCATTGTTAGGACTCCCACAGAAATACCAAGCCAACAACCATATTTGCAGAGGACCTAGCCCAGATCCAGGCAGGCTCCCTGATTTTGTTGCTTCAGTCTCTCTGATCCCTGCTTAGTTGATTCTACGGGCTGAAGCCACTGATTCTTAAGACAGGTCTCTTGGAGAAGTGGATGTCAAGATGGAATTCTATGTGCAGGAGAATGACTGGAGGACAGACAGGAGACTAAAGGAGGAAAAAGGAGGCAGAGCCTGATACAGCTGTGATATGGCAGGCAGAGGGAGTCTTGGAAGGCATAGCAGCTCCAAGTCCTAGCCAGGCTGTTGAAGAATCTCAGCATGAATGCTAACTATCCTGGGATCCCCACACTGAGAAGAAGTGAGTGACCTGCTCAGTTACTCACTGGGATCTGATGGGGGGTTGGGGAGACCTCAGCAGAAAGCTGCAGTAGGTCAAATGTGTGGCAGGTATTGCCCATCTACTTGCTGTACTTCTTGCATTGGATTTCAACATTTTCCAATGATGTGCATGTTCTTTCAGAGAGTTAACATAATTACTTGATCATGTATTTAAAAGTCTGTCAAGGGCCTGGTGATAGATCAGTCCAGTGCCTACCTTCCAGGTAAAAGAGCTAGCATTCAGATATCCTGAAATCATGCAGAAGCTGGTTTGGGTTGTGTACATTCATAGCCCTAGCACTTGGAAAAACAGAGATGGGAAGATCTTGAGGCTTGTTGACCTCAGGATCTTCCCATCTCTTGGGAAGATGAATGGAGGCCCTCCAGGTTCAGTAGGAAATCCTGTCTCAAAAAATAAGGTGATGGGTGATTAAGGAAGGAAGCCAGCCTCAAGTCCTGGCTTCCATATACACGTGGCTGCACACACATATAGACAGGTACATATACCATATAACAAAATAAATGCCATGCCAAAATGGACTTAAAATCATTAATGAGCATATAGAGTTTTACTGAGGGGCTAGGGGTAGAAGAAAGAGAGTAATTAGATCAGACATTCCCAACCTGTGGGTCACAACCCCTTTGGCAAACTTCCATCTCCAAATGTAATTTACAACAATGACAAAATTACAGTAATGAAGCAGCAACAAAAACAATTTTATGGTTGGGGGTCACCTAGGGGTGGTGATGTATGAACCACACTCATGTATTAACATGAATAATACATGTTATAACATGTTTTAAAGGGTTGAAGCACAAGAAGGCTGAGATCCACTGAGGTAATTGGCTTATAGAACATCCCAGTTTCTGAGTCCTTTGAACGTTTTGAAGCATCAGTTTCTGGTTTCTTTTCTTGTATAAAACACTACCAATACTATCTTCTTACCTATGATTCCCAAAGCAAAGCTAGAATCTGAGGCATCCAGTCCCCATCTTTGCTACTTGCCAGCAGGGTAGTCCAGTGATGTCTCTACAAGAGAAGAGCAGTACCACCCCATCATCAGGCATCAGTTCTTACTGTTTCCCTATAGGCTTTGCTGGAATACTTAATAGTAAGAGATTAAAATGAACCAGTCACAGAGAAAGTACAAAGTGTTGACTATAAAACTGACCGAGGGTTGAGGTTGTGCTCTGTGGCATAGTGCTTGCCCAGCATACACAAAGCTATGAGTTACACACCAGGCGCACCCACTGTATTTTAAAAGAAGCTGATTTGAGGATCACTGTTAATAGTTAGAGGCCCTATTTCACACCAAAACCCCCGTTACAGCAGTGCACAGGTCAAGTATCTCACAATCAGCAGCATCCCAGGACCCTGAGAATTCTGTAAGTCCTCTCTTTGTGCTGGACATGACTTTTAGTGTTTTGGGGTAAACTGAGACTACAAATCCTGCTGGCTGCCAGCCGCCTTCACGGAAGGGAATGTTTTTTATTCTAATTTCTTACATTGTTCCTGCAGAGATGCCACATGCCATACTTAACTGAGTTGCAAATGCCCCGCATATTTAAGTCCCATCATTAGTTAATAGACAACAGAAAAGAGAAAACGTGGCAATCAGGCAGAGGTGGTGCCATTGACAGTCCTACATGGTGGAGAATTGGTCACAGCAGCCTCTCCCAGCACTGACTTTTCTCATCCACTCTTATCCCCGACTTTCAGCTGTGCTGTTGACTTCCACCATTTCCACCACTTAAATTATTAGTCATACAGGGCCTCCTTTTTATGTCCTCTATTGTACCACTCCCAGATCCTAGTTGTGTTGTAAGATCAAGTTTATAGACTGAGTGGAGCTGTGGGGTTTATAATGGCCTGGGGATAAACTCCCAGGTGAGAATGCACCTTGCCTGGGACCCTGGCTTTGCTTAGGTCTTACTTCTGGAAGCAGTGGCCTGATGCTTGAAGCCTCTAAGTACCCAGCATGGTATGAGATGTGAAGCACTTACTTTTTGTTGTTTGATTTTCTTTGTGTTAATACTGTCTTGTTCCTCTAATAACAGTGAGGTTCAAACACTGAAGGATGGAAAAGCCACCTCTGGCCAAGTCAGTCAGTAGGTGTCCATAGAATCCAAGATTCTGTTATTCTAGAATGTTCCGCAAAGCTATTGTGCCCTTGCCTGGGTACACTTGGACTAGCAAAGATGTAAAATACTTGATTGGTTTTTGGAAGGAACTATGTAATTGTCCCTTTTTTGTCCATTTTTCTCATAACGTGCAGGGTACAGCTCTGATTCCTTGCCTCCCTGACCACACTGTAAGCTTTTCTGTCAGTGTGAAACATCAAAATGATCCTGCTAAGGACATTTTACATAGCAATTAGACTCAACTCCTGGAGAAGATATGAAGCCCAGTCCTGAGGATAGAATGACAATGACAGCTGTCACAGACAAGTTTGCACATGCAGGCAAGGACAGTAGGGCAACGGGCAGTCTGTGGGTCACGTGCATGCCTGGAGGACAGCAACTGTAAAATGCTTGAGATTAGAGGGTGGATTCCAATTTTAGAGAGGTCAGAGATGTGAAGAGGCAAAGGGCTGTGCCTCTTGGAATCAAGATCAATCAGTCTCTCTGGTTTTTTGTGTCTCTTTCTTTCCTGCTTCATTTTCAACTCAAGCATTTTCTTCAGGGACCACTTGTACCACTGATTGGATGGTGGAGAATTGACTTTGGTTTTTAAAAGGAGCGAACTATGTGTGCCATCCTGCTCTTTCCGGATTCCTGCCTGAGTCATCAAGACAGCTTTCACCTAAGAACTGGTTGGAGGTTCTCAGTCCTGAGGCTTATAAGATAAGCTACTTATCCTCTTTCTCAGAAGCCCCTGTGTTATAACTCTTTTTGGATACTTCCCTGGCATGCCGGTGCCTTCTGAGAGCTTTTGAAATCAGTGTCCTGCTGGGATGTCATGCTTGTTGCTTTACTAATGCGCTGGTCCTGGTACATGATGATAGCCTGGAGAAAGTCTATCAAGTGCTCTGTAGCGATAAACCTCTAGGGTCAGTGATGCCTGGAATTCTCCAGAGATGCTTGGCTCTAAGGAGACAGAATTGCACTGTTGCTTCTCACAGCTGGAAGAGGGCAAATTGAAGTGGCAATTCCCACTAGTTATATCAGGAACTTTTCTCACCACATGAGCAGCATTTGACCCAGAGCACAGTATCACTGGAAAGGAAGAATGGGATAAATAAACATGAAAAGAATTTAAATCACCATAGTTTCCCAAATACTTTCCATGCAGAAACATTTCAGTTTCCAGGTTTTTCCCCCAAATTGTTTTATTGTGTGAAAATACACAGATAACATTTATTATTGAAACCATTTTTAACTAAACAGTTCAGTGATGGTAAAAATATTTGTAATGTGTGAAACCACCATCACCATTCATTTTCAAAAAGTTTTTCATCTTATAATTTAAAACTTATTAATAATAACACCTTGGTTTTGCCTTTCTTTCCATCCCTTTCAAACATCATTATACTGTCTGGTATAATTGTCTTTTCCAAATGGAAAAAATATTTAATTTGGAGAAAGGAATAGCAGAACATTGTTTAGAATTTTGGGGACTGGCATAATAACTGGGTACAATGTGATGCTTTAACTCATATATTAAGTGAGCACTGATCTAATCAAGGTAATTACCAGCTCCCTGTCCCTTATTTCTTTATTTCTGAAAGCTTGCAAGAGGAGCCACTTTCTTCTACCTTCAAATTCAGAACTCAGGATATTGAGTCTTCAAGGATGACCAGAGAGTTGGTCTGCATCAGATTTCTATAACATAACTTAAACACTCATCTGATTGAGTCAGAATCATCTCAAATAATCCTTCTATTCATTAACTTAAAGTCAACTTAGTAGGGATCTCAGTTGCATCTTCAAAATTTCCGCTACCATTAAGAAAAAAAATCACAATAAGACATCTCATCATAGTCACAAATCTTGCTCACACCTAAGGGGCAATTACTACAAAGGACTCTAAAGAAGGGGCAGAATTTGGGGTCCATGTTAGAGTTCTGTCTATCATCTAACATAGAATGTATATGTCCATTTAGCAATTTAAGATTTTTGTAAAACAGATATTAGAAGACAAGTCAGGAAAGGATGCCAAAATAAACCCAACAATTCATAGCAAGAAGAAAGCTTAGAGAACAATAATTAAAATGCCAAGGGTACAACTCAAAACTGGATGTCATACAAAGTGCTACAAACGCCTACTCACATAGGGAAAGGCAGTCAACATATGTGGCAAATTTATGTGCCCCTAGTTTGACTTTTTTCCCCTATGTTGTACACTGGCTCCTGATGAGAAATGACTGCTATTATCTGATATAATCTTTGCAGAGTTTCCCCTTAGCATTGTTCAGTGAGGACAAAGACTTTGCTGATACATGGATACCTCTCCCCATCTCCAGGGTTCACTCTGCCCTCCTATTCTTCTCTGGGTCTCTTCTTTGGAAACTCTAGCTGACTGATCTTTTAGACTCTTCTCTCCATCTTCTAGACTCAGGGAGTCCACCAGCCTTTGTCTGGGTTTTCATTCCAGAACAAGAGCAAGCCTCACTTCATTTGTTCTCATCTTGCCTGGATCTCGGTTATCCATAGCCTAATCATCAATTCGTCAAAGTTCTTGTCTCACATAATTTGCAGTTTTTGTTTGGGTGCCAGATATTACAGAATTTTTTATTGACATTTGATTATATAAAAGATTAATATTTATTAAGGGGCTATATAAACACTTGTTGATATAAATTAAACCTTAAGGCAATGTTTGGAGAGTGGAACTATCCCATACTGTGATGGTGCCAATCCTCTCCCTGAGAACAAAGGAACAATCAGGAAGAAAGGGCATCATGCAGCAGGGTTTTCAGAGGGGGCTGGCCACACCCCATTCAAGGTTCTGAGACCCCAAAATTATGCCTCTAGATCTCCCTCAATAACACTTGAGTCCTACCACATGTCAGTGTTAGGCAAAGGCAACAATCTATTCTTGGTGCTCTATCCTGAGCTGATGTAGAATTTCTCAAGCAACATATTCTTGCATGGATTTCAAATGATTCCAAAATCTCTAACTGGCAGGCAAATGAGATGCTGAAAGGCTGAGGGTGGAAGCCCATGCTTAGCCTGTCTCTGTTCATGGTGTGGACCCTGGTAAGAGGCCATTCAGTCCTTGCCTCTTACAAAAGAGATTTTAATAGAATCTTTCCAGCATAGAATATTACTCAAGGATAATTATATTATAAGCACTGATGGGAATCACAGTAATAATTATAGCAATTTCTGTATTTACTGCCCAGGGTTTCAAGCACTTGAGCAATTAGAATTTATTAAGTGTAGCTACTTAAACATACCTCTGCTTTTGGAAAACTATTTTCTACAGTATTTACTTTTTAAAAGCCCAAGTAAGGCATATATTCTTATACAAAGCTTTAGACTTTATTTTTCTATAATAAAAAAGGAAGACACACCTTGTATCTGTTTTTACCCATCTACTAGACAACCAGGCCTCTGGGAAGCTTCTGAAAATACATTTCAGAGAATGTTTTCTGAAGAAATTCCCCAGTCCTTGCTCAGAGCTCTGATAGGAAAGGCTCACATCCTGCATGGCAGCAAATAAAAGATCTGGCCACATGAGAAGACCAAGGAAGACAATTAGGACAGAAACTCAAGCATATACAGGATTCCTTTATTTATAATGTTCAAATTTATTTGTATAACCATAGAAAGCTAGTATTTTACATGGATGTAGAACTAGATGAAGTGGATTCAGATGTTCACATTTTTGTCACCAGCAAAATGAACCATGGAAGTGCACTGGCTTGTCCTAAGTTCTTAAATTTCTCTTACCTCAACCTCCCAGCCTTCCAAGGTCCAGAACTTCATGCTAGCCTCAGTTTCCCAGGAACCACTATGTGGCACTCATCTAGACCCTCACAGTGGAGGCTAGTCTATCTCTGTGGTGCCCCTGGCTCATCTACTCAGTTAAGATTAAGGATTTGTCCATTTTACTGTGTGTGCCTGTGGAGCTCATGTGGGAGGTTCAGTGATACACAGGAATACAGTCAAAAGCCTCTCACTATGATTCCTTTGGGAATGCTTTGTACTTAATCTTTGGTCATTGCTGCTTCTTGAGAATTGCATACACGTATGTCAAATTCCTCCCACTTATCCTTCCTTCCAATTTCTCCCAGATCCACCTCTATGACCATTTTCCCACTCCACTTTCCATATGCCCCCCTTTTAATCCACTGAACACATTTAACACTATCAGTATATGTTAAGGTGTAGAATCATAAGATCATAGGATCCTATGGATAGCCTTTCAATGACTATATTAATAAAGAAGACCTGCCCCTAGAAGCCATCAGCTGGCAATAACCTCCTTAGCTAAGGACCTTCATGAGCATCTCATGCAAATGTGGAGATTTTGTCTAATTTGGTCTTGTACTGGTCTTTTTACATGCAATCACAGCTGCTGATGTCTGAGTATCATGTCTGAAAAACACCATTTTCCTACAGATGTCCACTACTACTGTCTCTCAGATTCTTTCTTCCCATCCTTCTTGATTCTTGAGCCTTGAGAGCATCAAGCATGAGGTAAATGTCCCATTTAGGACTGAGATTTCCACATTTTGTCTACATGTTGAACTATTGTGAATAGCTATCTATCACAAAAGGAAGCATCACTTATGAGGACTGAGAGACACAGTGATCTATGGGTATAAAGCTAAGTTCTTAGCAGGAAGGCTTAATACTTTGTCTACTTAACAGAATAAGAGTAATAGATTCTTTTTTGGAGCCTATGACTTACCCAGCCACATGTTCTTGACCTAGTTAATGGCACCAGGCACGAGTTCCATTTTGTGGAGTTGGGCTTTCAATCCAATCAGAAAATGGTTGGTTACTCCCATAACATTTGTGCAAATATGCACCGATGGGCATATATTGCCATTTCAGCAGCTTGTGGGGCTTACAAGTAAGACTATTGAACACTTTTCTCCTCCAATAGCATAAAGAGAATCTTCCAACACTATGGAAGCTATTAAATAGAGATAAACTTTCAGGTTAGTACCAACTTGATTTCTTTATGCCCTATGACTCAAATATGTGGTGCCTTCAGCAACAGGGTCTTATCATCAGGTTTTCTGGAAGTTAATCCAGATCTGTGAAAATGCCCTGTAATGCCTGTTAGTGGAAGAGTCTATGGGACTCTACTTAATAACATCTCTAAAGGAGGTAATCTAAACCTGGCCCTGGGCTTTTTATTTGATGGCTAATAAGATCACAATGTCTGGAACAGACATTGTCCTTTCTATTGTAGGATAACTGTACTGAAACTTCTTTGATACATGTACATGTCTCTACTTCAGAAAGCTTTTACAGAAGTGAGTTTCCATATGTTATTTTCAAAAGCCTTTACTGTTAGTTATCTCTTCTATATCCACCCTCTACTGTGCCTCCCCACCCTCTATACCATTTAACTCTTCCTGTTCCATTATTCCTCTTTTTCCTTCACACCACCTGTGTTCCGTCCACCTCCTTTGAGATCCCCCACCACACCCCCTTACTAGTTTCTTGATGTCTAAGGGTTGGAAAATTTAAACTTGTATCTAAAGATTTAAAAGCAGCATGCACATATGAGAGATGATGCATAATTTTTGTCCTTCGGGATCTGGTTACCTCACTCAGGGTAACTGATAGCAGGTTCATCTATTTACATAAAGTTTTTATAATCTCATCTTTTTATAGATGAATAAAATTTCATTGTATATATGTACCACATTTTTATTATCCCTTCATCTATTGATAAACATCTAGGCTATTTTCACTTCCTGGCTACTATGAACAGAGTAGCAATGAACATGGATGGGAAGGTATTTCCATAGTAAGATATAGAGTCCACTGATGCCATCAGTTTGTAACATTCTAACCAGCAGGAATATATGTCTCTTTTTCCCTATATCTTATACTTCATGCTTCATATGATATGTCAATTATAATAATATACATATGCAATGAATAAATACATATATTTAATTACAAATATGCCTAAAACTCTTGCATGTCATACTAGATCTTTGGTTTTAGAGGCCCATACAAAAGATATATATCATTATTCTAAGAGTGAGGCAGGCTGTAATATTTAAAGTATTTTTTCCCTCTTCTGATCCATATTTGTCTGAGAAATTTTTATGTAACTGTGAGTATATAATGTAAAAAGCAGATATACAAAGCAAAGATTTATTGATAATGAAATACATTTAGAAACAATTATTTGGCATATGACTAATTTTACCATTTATTAATGATGAAATCAAAACCGCATCCTAATGAGGCAGATGAATGTGCTTGTTTTTAGACAAAAGAATCAAATTTGGCTGAGCAGCTGATATTGCAGGATACACAGCATTTTCAATATTTTTCAGAGTTGACTGATATTTTAATTTTATAATCATCCAACAATGACAATGTTGCTTTGCATAAATACATAGTACAAACAGCTAAAGTATATTCACAGCCATTCTAGGAACTGTTAGAAATTCAGTCCTAAATTTAAGTCACGGACTTTTTATAAAACTCAAGTAAACCTCTTAAACAGCATTTTTAAAAGTCAAGCATTCCAACAAAGTGCAATCCTAAAATATACTAATGTGATACCCACAATACTGAGGAATGGTGGTAAGAAAATATTAAATGTCTCAGTTTTTTGTAATTAAAGCTTTGAGTTCCTGTAAGAGCAGAAAACAAACACTAGAGGACAGAAAAAAAAACACACACTTCATCATCATCTATAATATCTTAGAATCTGAGTGAAGGATTTGGCAGCATGCTGGCATTGAGTTGCATGAGGGCATGTTTAGTGTAAAGTGAGCAGGTTGTGTGTTTAGAACCCGGACAGCAGAGAAGCTGTGTGAAGTAACTTGGTGAGCCCAGCCAGAAACACTTGAGATTCATTATGTGCTTGAGTTTAAATGTTCAGTTATTGTGCATTCAGAAACCTTTCACTGTTGCCAGAATGTTCCTGATGCCCCTAATCATCACATAACTCCACCTGGGCTAGTGACTCACAGTCTCAGAAGCTGGGTCATGTATCACCTAAGTTTACACAGTATACTCTGTAAGAGTCTCATGATGCAAACAAATGATGTCATAACTGTTAAGATGTATCCCATCCTTAAGTGTGCATAAGTCTCAAATATCCATAAGGAGTTTTTCAATACCAGAACAAATAAGGTAAGGCCAACAGGAAGATACTGTTGCTAAGTACCATAGAATAACTTTAAGGCTCATAGATACAACAGTCTTAAAAAATCAAAACCAAAAAAATTTTTAAACAATCAAAAAATAACAAAAACCACCCAACCTGAACATCCCCATTACCTTGCTTATCAGGGCCTCTTGGGTACCATTTATAGCAATGCTGTAAGCATGCATAAACTCTGTTCCTGAGTTTTCTTGTTTCTCTTCCTCTGTACTTTAAACTCCTCACATCTACATAGATTTATAAGAAGAATGGTTGTGTGACAAGCAAGTTTTCATATTTAACACAGAAATTTACAAATAATAGCCACATTGGAGCCAACAGGAGAAAAATGCACAGGGCAAATAATTTTTTATTTCAGTCCATAGCATTTAAAGGTACAAAATAGTGTGATAGAGGTGTGGCATTTATCTTTTTGATGTTTGGCTGGGGTTTTTTGTTTTACTCTTTAGACAAGTTTTCTCTGTGTAGTCCTGGCTGTCCTAGAACACCCTCTGGCCTTGAATTCAGAGATCCTCTAACTCTGCCTCCAGAGGGCTGCAAGCACCATCACACCAGCTCAGCATCTATCTGTTTAAGAGAGAGTTTTATGGAGAGGAGTTCCCTCTTGGTCTGTCTACTCTCCTTGATTGATATTATCATCAATTTATGCGGACTTTTACCTTTACCTCAAATTTTAGTTTGCTCACTTCGCTTAGCTCTGCCATAAATTTTCTTGGTTGTTACTATGGTTACATTCACTCTTAGAAAGCAACTGTCTTCTAGACATAATTCCCAATGTTGAAACTTGCAAGAAGCATTAACATTTAGCTTCCCACCTGGTCTAGAATGGAGAGAGATGGTGAGCAGGTTGGTGTCTCTGTTGCACTGCATTAAGGAAGATGGAAAATGAGAAGAGCTGATTCTCCCACCTTGCCAAGCTCAGTGGCCAAAAAGAGTACTCCAAAGAATGGGCACAGTGGGAACACTCCTCCAGAGGTTAGGAATAGACACCTTGGCCAGGCTGCCACTCCAGGCTTGGAACACGCTGTTCTTGTCTTTAGATCAGGACATATTTTAGAAGTCGAGGTGTCTGACACCTCTGTAGGTCAAGGGGGCAGTCCTGACTGAGGCACTTTCTGGAACACTGAGGTCAAGTTTTGACCTAAGCACATATGAAGAGAACAATTCCTGCTATCATGAATGTGACCCTGCTCTCTTTGTACTGATAGAAAAAAAGGAAGAAAAAGAAAAATTGAATCCTGGCCAGTTAATAATGCAGCCCACTGGTTTGTGCCAAAGACATTGAATTTCAAATTGATGTCTGTTCACAAAGATGATCTATGCCTTCAGGAAATGCATTACACCCCACACACACACATACACCCACCATTTGTCTTTTAAGGCTCAGCTACCTTGAAGTCACCTCTCTATACCAGTGGCATCACCCCAAATTAGATCCTATTAACAAATTATCTCTAATGGAAGCATTTTCCTCCCTGGAAAAATGTTCAACCTATTTAAATGAAGAGAAGCCATTGCCAAGAAGTTAGCCTCAAGGATGACAGTAATAAAATGATGATAATATTTATGATCTTGCAGGTATAACAAAGGCGCCTTTCTTTGTCGGGTAGGGACATCTTGCTGGTGTCTGGGAAAGGAGGAAAACCTGGGTGGGGGAACTCTTGTGGGGGTGTAAGAAAAGGGAAGAAAGGTGGGGGAAGGCAATTTGTGTGGGTGAAATGAGAGACTGATGCCACCAGGGGTGACAGAGGCTTAAAGTTAATATTTATTAGAGATGGGCCCTGTGGCATTTCATCCCAAGACATTAGAATAGGTGAGAGATGGAACAAAGTCACACTCCCTGTTAAATGGTTTATTGTCTGTGGAGGACAGACAAGGAGGAGTGGAGGTTTTCAGAAGGTGAGTAAGAGAATACTAAACAGGTATAGGATGGTGTATTTGAGCGAGTCTTACACTGTATGTACATGTGGCTGGAGACACAGTCTGGAACAGCCTTCAGCTGTGGCCCCCTTTCACATTCTTTTTTGTGCAGAGCAAAAAAAGCCTGTAAAGATGGAAAGCTAAGGCCTGGTAACCAGACTCATTTTTCTAGTCATGTGAATCTCTAAGCAATCAGCCATCTGTCTATAAAAGAAAGCTGCCCCCTTTACAGCCAGGTGGCCTGCCAGCCTGCAAATCAAGAGGGAGATGCCCACCCTGTGGACCTAGATGTGTGAGCATACTCCAGTAGTTTCATCTACTGCTCTGTGTGTGTATTGGTCTCAAAATTAGGTTGATGCAGAGTTCAAAGTGATGGATATATCCTGCAAATCTCATAAATAATGACATTTGTGCCACTTCCTTCAGCTAAGCCATTTTATCTGTATAGCCTAAAAATGAATAAATGGAATGTGCAGCATCCAGCTCAGGACTAGGGTTCTAAGCATGTGGGAAAAGTCTGCATGCTTCCATCATTACTGCCTGACTGTAGGATTGCCCTGTAGGCCCCAGTCCCAGATCAACCTCTCCACACGCTGCTAAAATTGAAACTTGGCTAAGCCAGTTTGAACCGTGGCAGTCTCTGTGGAGTAAAAAGACTGGGTCACTGCCTGCCATACCCGTTGTGACTCTCAGGGTAGGAGATAGGAGCATGCATCAAGCAGGAGAAAAGCAGAGAAGATTTAGACCTTAGCATCTTCCTCTACTTGACATGGGTTGGCTTTCACATCTAGTGCATGTCTGCTTTTGAAGTGGCATAGGGCAGGGTGGGGAACTCTTGAAGAAAGCTGAGGGGAAGGAGTATGAGGAAGCTTTCCCCTCTCGGGGGCTTTTTTTTTAACTTTGAGATTAAGACATATTTATTGTAGAAAACATAGAAATCAGACAAGGATATTATGGAGAAATTTATATCCTAATAACTACAAAATTAAAAGATAAAAGCTTTAGCCTTTTGAAGAATCTCAACATTTAGTTGTAATTATACATTCTGCTTTTTTTTTCTTAGCAGTTATTTTGAGAGCATTTTCCAAGGACATTACAAAATCTGCAAAATCAAGTCTTTAAAAAAAAAAAAGCAGCTGACTCACATTTTGTAGTGTGCATTACCTGTGAGCTCCTTGAGTATTTCCTAATGCTAGGTGGTTAGAGCGTTATGGATTCTCCTTTCCCATTATGTATAAGAAAAGCTTTAGTGTTTGCAGTTGTGTATGTCTTATATTTGTATTTCAGTAACTACATCAGATTCTGAAAATGCAGTTGTGACAGTAGGGCTGCTAAATACATTCTCAATGTGCTTCTTAAACCTAACAGGGGGAGTAACACCCTGAGCAGGCTATAGCATACATGGGGTAGCTGGGCATCTTTGTGTATGTTTGTGGTATGTGCATATGCATGGCTTTGTGATGGCTCTGTGTTTGTGTGTGTGTATTGCCTATGTGTTTATCTGTCTCTGTGTGTTTGTGTAGGGTGTCTCTGTTTGTGTATGGTATCTGTGTATTTGTGTTGTCTGTGTATGTTTTTGGTGTCTGTGTGTCCGTGTGTGTGGTATCTGTATGTTTATATATGGCATCTCTGCGTTCATGGTGTCTGTGGTTGTTTGCATGCTGTCCTAGAGAGGTGCAAATGGGAAGAAGCCACTGCTGCCTTGTCTCAGAATGTTCCTTGTATTCGGGATTTCTGATTTCTGATCAGCTGAACTCTGGTACAAGCCTGCTAATTAGTTATGATCACCCACAACTGTGAGCAGTGGATCCCTAACATGTGATACTTGAGGTTGACTTGTCAACAGGGGTGTACACATAGGGAATTCTGATTTTTTGCCATTTTCTGAAATACATGATAAGGGTTTTTTTTTTAGTTCTTTGAAGAATAGTAAATGCTCATTTTTCTCTCTCCACCTGCTGGCTTCTCCAGGAACATCTAAGTGAAATATCATACGAGTTTCCTATGATCTTGTGGAGAGAGACCCCAAGAACACAAGGGGATGGTTGACCATAAGCCTAGGAATGAGAAGACAGAGGCCCAGGCAGCATCCAGTCACTGGTTAACTTAAGTTGGCCACAATCACAGTGAGTCAAGTGAGGAAAATACACTGACCTGGCTTCATGTATCCTCATCACATGCCCTTCAAAACAGTGTTTAGAGTCTGAGGTTCTGACTGTTGACAGGCAATGGGACATTTCTATCACTGGGGAGCAGCATCTCTTGGTAGACAAGAACAAACTAACAATGGACTTTGCACACTGCCATATTCATTGAGCCAGGTCCCCACAGTTTAAATGTAGGGCAGTAGGGCTAAGGGCAGGTCCTGGATGTGGCAAAGACACTTGAGGCCACCTGCTAGTCACTTGTGACCTCCTCAACCTTTTTGTTGCACCCCTATAAACTTTGTGCATTGTCTCTGACTAGCTCTAACAAAGCCAGGGTTTTAGACAGGCCACACATAGGCATGGCCTCACCTCTCCTTGGTCCCTTGAAAGTTGCATATCAATTCTCTGACGTTTGTGCCAACATCAGCAGGAACCCAGTCTTTATATGGAGCTTTCTATATGTTCATGACTAATTTGTGTGTGTGTGTGTGTGTGTGCACACATGTGTGTGTACATGTTCATGTCTATGTGCATATGTGTGCGGGTATGTGTAAGCCAAGGTTGGCATCAGATGTCTTCCTTAATCACATATTATTCTTTTTATGAGCATATTTGATTAGAGAGCCATCCTTCTGTAGGGTGACCTCATCACAACTAATTATAACTTCAATGATCCTATTTCCAAATAAGGTCATCTTCTGCAATACTGAGGATAGGGCTTCAATCTATGAAATTTAAAAGGATATAGTTGACTGTTGTAGAAAGTTTTCCCGGGTCGTTTGGACCCAGGAGTTTGGACCCTGATCCATGGCAGCTTTTGTCCCCCAAAGAACTGAATCAGACACATATACTTTATACTGTTTGGCCCATGTCTCAAGCACATTACTAGCTAGCTCTTTCATCTTAATTCAACCCATTTCCATTAATCTACCCACCACGTGACTCGTGGCCCGTGGATCACCTGGATTCCTACATGCTTCTTCTTCGGGGGATGGATGGAGACTGACTAACTCCACCCACCTTCTACCTTCCTGTGCTCTGATCCTCCACCCACTTCTACGGTGCTCTACATAGGCCAAACCAGTCCTTCATTTACAGCATACAGAGAACATTCCACAGTTGACAGTGAATGACACTCTTGCTGATCATAGAGGGCACCCTTATATTTGTTCTTAAATATCAAAGATCAAACCTAAATAACCAGCTATTAGGAACTCAGGTTCCATATTTCAGGAGGTAAATGACAACTCCCTTGTGCATAGGTTATGTAATAAACCAATGATAAAAGAGACTGGGCCTGGCCTAGGCTTTTGAAACCTCAAGGCCTACCTCCAGTGACAAACTTCCTCAACAAGGCCACACCTCCTAATCCTTCTCAAACAATGCTACTCGCTGGTGACTGAGCATCCAGATATATGAGCCTATGAGGGGGTGCTATACTCATTCAAACCACATCTGTGGAAACACCCTCTCACCGCCATGTAGTATGTAATCCATGGAGTTTGTTATAGGGCTCTGTGACCCCTCTATCTTTGCTCACTGGCTGGTGATGATACCTTTTTCTTTTTAATAAAGGGAATATGAAGGGCTAAAGTAAAATAGAAAGAGAAAAGAAAGTTGAGGAGCTTTGAGAGAAGTATAAATACTAACCCTTGATCTTTGAATTCATCAAACAAATCATATCAAAATTCCTGGGTAGGGGTGTAGCTCAGTGATGCATAGCATGTTTGTGGCCCTAGGTTTTATTCTTTACTGCCTAAGTCATATAAAACATTTCATTGTGTGTCTTTTAAATACCACCACACTTCTCTCCTTCCAGCTGACTGCTTGTTGGTATCTCCCTTGTACCCTAAGTTTTTTTTTCTATGCATTTGGGGTGAAGAGGAAGTAGTTAATTTTACCTGTGTATTGTCAGGGTGTGGGGTGAGGGAAGTTTCACCTGACTGTTATTTGGGATGAGGTGACATTATTAGGTATACTGACATTGCCTCATGGGACTTTTACCACTGCCCTGGAACCAACCTTCTCAGAAAACCTTGCCCATTAGAAACTAGAGGCCAGACTGACAGCAGTGTGGAGTCACACCCTATCCTACTCCCCCAGGAAGATGTAGGAGGAATGACCTGAGCACAAAGGCTTGTGTGCACATCTGGGAGTTGGAAGGATGCTGGCTAGAGGTGGAGTGGGAAGGAGCTGGAGGAGTGGAAGGAGGGTGACACAGTCGTGACTCACTCTCAAAGAATCAGGGTGTTGGAGCTTATACATTGTCAAGGACTGAAAAACAAACTTGGATGACCTCAGATTTAGCTAATGGGAACATTGATTTCCTTTATGAAGTGCGGCCAAATGCATTTAATTTCTACTTCAGCATTGCCAGCAAGTGTTTTTCAGTTCTTATGGTAAAATGCCCTCCCTTTTTTGGGTCACCTTTGGGGTTTCCCAGCTGCCCCTTTAAAAAGGGTTTTCCACTGGTAATAATGTCTTAATTCAACAAGGCACCTGGCTGCTTATACCACTCATAAACATGTTTTCTTTTCTCTTTCAGAAAAGTAAAAAGAAAATGACAGACGGCATCCTTGCAGAGTTGGTTTATGTCCTTGTTTACAGCACTATTGTATTTATATGATCCCCTTTCTGGCAATGTGCCCCTAGGTTTACCTGTCCACCAACCATTCAGCCAAACTCAGTGATGCCAGTTATTAGCAGCACAGCCAGGAGCTGGAAGAACTCAGTAACAATGCAAAAGGCAAGCAGATTCTTTGTTAGCACCCCTGGCTGCGTTGCATCATAATTATGGTTTTATACAGCCTCCGAATTCTTTTTATTCCCCTTAGGCAACAGTGCAGAAAGCAAACATTTCTTTCATTTTTATATGCTTCAGTGTTAAAACATGTATAGACCTTGTGAGCTGACACTGAGCGAATAAAGAATAATTTATTATCTAACCTAGTTATTTTGATCATTTTTCATATCACAACAGGACAGTTCTATGGAGGCTGTAGAAGAAACACATCTCCATAGTTTGTGGAATGGGAGGCTGTGAGGGTTTCTGGCAGGCTGCCATTCCTCTCTCCTGCTCCCATCTACCCCCATCCTAATGAATATTTAGCCTGCATCCTTCCACCAGGGATTTGAATAGGATGCTTCCTGTTTTTCTTACTAAAGACTGACTGTTGTCCTGGGTGAAAGGGATTGTTTATGAGAATTTGCAGCTGGGAATTCCTGTTTATTATTATTTCTTTTTTAAAATTATGACCCTGGTCCTGGAGACAACATGTATTTCATAGTTTCAAAAAATTCAAATAATTTCATAGTTTCAAATAATGTCTTCCATATTTGAAAAGGTTCCTTACCTTGTATTGCAAGATTTTAAAATATGTCTGCTTCTCCTATCTCATTGTTTGCAGTTCAAAGACAGGCACGGGGTCTTATTAATTTCTTTTTCAGGGTACCTACCACAATGCTCAGATCAAAACAGAAGCTAAGTCAAATCTGTTAGGTGGATAGACAATAGCTTCTAGAAAAAGGCAATCTCAATTATCCATCCTTAACCTTAGGCTTAAAAAATGCTTTTTTTTTCTTTTCTCTTTTAGGTAAAGATTGATTATACCAGCATATTACAGGGATTCAGAAATTTTTTTTTTCAACAGTGGATTTTTTTTCTATACTTTGCTCCTATTTCTTATAGGCACACTTGGCTGTGGTAACTCTGCAGATTCTGCTTGTATGGTTTGTCCTAGGGGTATCAGATCATCAGCAGAAGGTGTTAGATACACCCTTTCTAGTTGCTACTGGATCAACCGGGACATTATAGAAAGTTGACAACAAGTGATGTTTTTTGTTGTTTTACAGAGAACTTATGGGCGAAAGCATGTCTGAATGTATGATTCCACTGAAGCTGTTTGTAGGCAAGTGAACACTGGAATACTTAAGATTTGTTGCTTTTTGGTGGATGATTTACACTTCTCAGGAGGAAATGTCCGGAGGCCTCTTTCAGAGCTGAAAGGAGATCGTGGGCTCAGCTGAGTTGTTATGGATGGTGTCTGCAGTTGTCATCTGGGAGAGGAACTATAAACACCTCAGTATTTCCTTAGCAGTCAGTTCTTTTAAGGTGTAATGTAATACACATTGCAAGTATCATTTCATGAATCCTTAAACTAAGCCCAGGAAATAAATACAATTACCATTTACCAACATACCTCAATGCCTTTCTGCTGACCAAGGAACAAATCTGCACAGCTGCCTGTGTTTTCACCCCCATCCTGGCCCAAGCCCTGATTTCCAGTTACAAAGAATGATTACAGGTTTTAGCTTCCCATGAAATCTCTTGCCTTCAGGCCTTTGAGTACACAGTTCTTTCTAACACAAATACTTCTCCAGTGGCCGTCTGTGTTCCCCCCACCCTCACCTAGCCCTCCTCTGCACACAGGAATGTTAAAGTCCTGTCTTGGTAACAGCTTCCTGATTCCTACCTCTATTAGGTCTCTACTGTTGCTTTTTCCAGAGAAACTGAGGATTCCCAGCACATTTTCAGAATAACTGCAGTTTTTCTGGTTATCTTAGTCATAAATAAGACAAGTGTGAGTTTGGGGTTGTCCTTGTTGGTGCTCAGCTCTGTCTCCCAGTTTAAATATTTGAATTGAAAAACTATTGGAAGTAGCTGCCAAAACCGTTTAGAAGGAGATGCCGTGGAGAGGCTGGTCAACTTCTTGACCTATAGCTTAATCTGTTCTACCTTACCCTCCAAGGAAAAAGTACATCACACTACCATCCCGAACTAGTTTTTTTTCTGGTTTTTTTTTTTTTTTACATGTTTATTAGGAGATTGATAATACTAGATTTCATTATAAGAAATTACTAGAAAATTGCATGACTTTTCTGATTACAATAAAAACTGTCTTTTACATAACATTACTTAAAGTAAGTGCCATGCAGAGATTGGGAAGCCTTTTAGCTACCATAAGCTGGTTTGTGATAGTGTTGTTTTAATCACATTAAATTAATTTATTTTGCTTAATAATGTTGAAAGCAGTAGAGAGCCAAGAGAGTAGCTGCAGAAGATCATGCCACTGTTAGTGTGAAAATAACATCCCAGAAGTTCAGTGTTCCTGTCTATATGGTGGGAAGCAGCAATAGTAGCAAGTACCTCATAGGGTTACTGGGAAGTGGGTGAAGTTTGTTCACTATTTTTGTGTATCTGTCACCAAATATGAGACAAAACCATTCATAGGGAGAAAATATTGGCTCACAGTTTCGGAGGCTTTTGTCTACTGTGGCTGGTTTTATTGATTTTGGGCCCAAGGCATGACAGAACATCTTGGCAGCAGGAATGTGTGGAACAGGAATATTTAACTCATGGTATTCAGAAAGCACAGGAAGACTAGATTTCAGAAGGAGTTAGAGAAAGACCTATCTGCTTTGAAATATTTATTTAACTATGCAAAGATGTGTTGTATTTGTACAAGTCTAATAAGAAGCTGAATAGCTAATAGTGAAAGAGAAAGTATGGGTGGGACTTCTGGGCATGGAGAGTAAGTAGGAGGAGGAATTTAGGTTCAAAAAGAAGAAGAAAAGAAAATGAAAGAGAAACACCAGGGGCCAGCCAACTAGACACAGAGGAAGCAGAAAAGCAGAACATATAGAATGAAAGAACAGTAAAAAGCCCAGGGGCAAAATGTAGATGAATAGAAACAGGTTAAATTAAGCTAAAAGAGCTAGTGGGACAAGTCTAAGCTAAGGCCGAACATTCATAAGTAATTATAAGTCTCTATGTCTTTGGGAGTTGATTGGCATTCCAAAGAAAATGCCAACTACATCTGTCCTCCAAAATCATTTCCCCAGTGACCCACTTCCTTCAAGTAGGACTCATTTCCTATCTCTTATCACCTCCTAATAATGCCATCCTTGTAAGAATCCATTCATATCATTATATATATGAATCCAGAGGGTTCATCCATTCATTATGTCCAAACCCCTATAATGTAATTGTCTCTAGAAACACTCTCACAGACACACCCAGAGCTACATTTTACTAATCTCCTAAGCACTTTTTAGTTCCATTAAGTTGATAATCAAGATTCACTACCACAGGGTACTAAATTAAGCTCTAGGATTCTCTCTCTCTCTCTCTCTCTCTCTCTCTCTCTCTCTCTCTGTGTGTGTGTGTGTGTGTGTGTGTGTGTGTGTGTGTGTGTGTAGTATTACATAGACCTCAAGGTATGAGCTCAGCAAAGGTTAGCTATTTCCTTATTGTAGACACTAGAGGTGCTCTTTCCACTTCCACATTGGTCAAATTAACCTCTAATGGGTACCTTGAAAGTGACATCAGTTACAGGACAGTGAGTTAGTTTCACTGGTTTTCCTTCATATGTTTCTAGAAAGATAGATTGGACCTCAAAAACATCACCCATGGCTTCTTAATTGTAGACGTACAGTTCCTTCAAAGTTTGAAGCCCCATAGGCCATAGCTCAGTGGATCACACTTGCCCCCTTACTTTCTTCCCATTATGATGACCTGTGACTGGGATGGTCATCTCCTCCCCTCAGGGCATTAACTTTCATCCATAGGTCCTTGTGCCTCTGTATCTTGCTCACCTCAGGAATGTTTTGTTGAATGGGTCATACAGGTGCCAAACAGCCCTTTCTAAAGGGAACTAATAAGGAAATAACTGCTTGCTTCTAAATCTTCAATTTACTTCTCTTTCATTTTCATGATCATGGTGAAAATAAGGAACTTAGAAGGACCACACTTCCTAATAAGCTATCTAACCAACTGGTAGAGCCATGTTTGAAGGGTCAGTCTGAGTCCTTAATTAACATTAACACTGTTAATGACATTAATTAACATTGTCTTTCTTCTTCATGGGTTGCTGCTAGAAAGAGACAATATTTGTGTCTTAATTATCAAAGTTACAATGAGCAAACTTCCAAAGAATCTTCTGCATATAAAAAAATAGAGAAACTTCCATCTATACACAGTTTTGCTATTTTCTACCTCTTCAAGAATATCCATAAAACACAAAACAATGAACACTGTTTCCTTGGTTTTGTTGAGTTTTTGTTTGTTTTTTTGTTTGTTTTTTTTGTTTTTAAGGAGGAGTACACTGGAGACTGAACCCAGGTTCTCACCCATATTGAGAATGTACACTGTAGATGAGTTATAACACTAGCCCTCATTTTATCTTATTTGTTTTTGCCAGTTGCCTATCAAAAATATTTTTTTATTTCAAGTGGAAAAGTGTTTTGAAGTCTTCTCAGTGACCCCCCCCCCACCAGCTTAGAGTCTCCATACCCTAGCTATCATCAGTATTTTATCTTGCATCCCAGAGAACCCTGCTCTGGGAGTAGAAAAGTCTGGGTTCTCTGGAGCTGAAGAGATGGCTCAATGGAGAACTCAGAATTGGGCAGGATCCCAGTACCCATCTTGGGTGGCTAACAATTGTACATAACTCCAACTCCAGGGGCCTCCAAATAACTCAGGGCTCCATGGGCACCTCTATGTACATGCATGTACCCATACAGAGTTGCACACATATACACATAAATTAAAATAAATCTTTAAAATCCGGATCCCCTTTTTCATATATCATTTATGGTTTTTAAAGAGCTAAGAAGGAATGAAAGTTTGTTGATTGGCAATTGACTCTGCAACTGCCTGAACACTACAGTCCTGGGTCTCATTTCTCCAAGCATCTACCAAAAAACTTGGGTTTTCCAAGGTGGGATTTAAACATACTCAGACTTGTAGCATTTCCTCATCTACTTGTGGGAATAATGGAAGAGTTTATATTTCCTCAGGACAAAGAGATTCTGCTCCTTAAAAATTCCATTCTGCTAGAACTATTAAAATTCATTTTATAGAAATATGTGACTTATGTAACATCTGTTCCTGTTCAGATGGTAAACCATAGGTGTTATAGTTTATAATGATAATTATTTCCCGTACCACACCCTGACTCCATTATAATCAAATTAATAGAAAGAGAACCATGAACTTTGTGTATTTGGAAGTTCCTGACAATTATCTGTAATTGCCTGGCCCCAGGAGTCCATAGAACCAAGAGTGATGAGAGGTGCTGGTGAACTTGACCTCTCTTCTCTTGCTAGTTACATTCAGGCCTTCTTTTTAAATATAGTCATTGTCACAATATTTTTATTACAACAAATTTGGAAGCAGGGTGTTTAGTTTCGCAAATATATAAAAGATGTAATCAATTTGTTCCTAGCCTACAGTATATTTGCATGTATCTCTTATCTGAGTGAATTTTGATAACTGGGGGAGAATCCATAATATTTAAAAATAAAATTTAAGCCAGTTTGCAACTAAGCCACTTCTCAGGAGTTTTTTTCTTTTCTTCTTTTTTATAACCCATTGTATGATGACCATCTTGTTTATTGGAGGTTTAAATGAGTAGTGGAAACAGTTAACATGAGTGGAGGAGTCCCAATAAAGTAAAACAGTGAAAGATTTTCCTGCATTGCAGGGATGAAGGTTAATGGAAATAATCCATAGAAAGAGCTACAAAAGTTACTTTGCTGAAGCCATTTTTATTCTTTAAATATTCATATTTTGAAATCACTTAGGGATTATCAAAATTCAGAGGATTGTGAGGACTCAAGCAAAAGCTTAGAACAAAACACAGTGTCGGGCTTGGGGAGATGGCTTTGTGGAGATGGCTTGAGTTCAGATTCCCAGAACCAACGTCAAAGCTACATGCAGTAGCATAAGCATCTGTGGTATTCAGAAGTTCTTACAACAGCTTAACTGCTGCATGTAGCTCCACAGATGTCCTGTCTGTGTCAAACCAGGTGTAAAGGAAAAGGCTAACTCCTAACAGTTACCCTCTGACCTTCACATCTGCACATACACATGTGTACTCCCTACCTCCACCGTACATACACATTTTTACTCCTTGCCTCTATTACTCCATCACACACAAAGAGCAAGAAAGAAAAACACTGTTGATCAAATAGGCACATGAAAATATAAATAAATATACATTAGGAAATGTGCATTTTCTAGATGTTTGCATTCTGGAAACAGAGGACCATTTATTTCCTGAGCAATGAATGGGTCCTAAAGATGAGTTCCCAGCCCTGTTTTTCTTCCCTTCATCCTCTTGTGATAGGGAACAGAGCTTTGCTTTCAGTCCACCATTGAAGTCAAAGCATTCATCTCTCCTGTGACTCTCACTCTTACAAACGTCTTCTAGCACTTATAAGACCATTGATTTTGCCATGGCAAAAATATGGTTTGTCCCAAACAAAACTCAAGTCAAAATTTAGACCCCAATATAAGGTATAAGACAAGACCTAAGTTTAACAAGTGACCAGTCCAAATGTAAAAATTTCCACTCCTTCCAGCAACACATCTATGTGAATTTAAAAATATAATCCCTAGTTCAATTACTGTGCACAGATAAATGGAGCACTGTGTGAGCTTCAATGTACATGGTCTAAAAAAAAAAGTCCTAAAAGTACAAGCTTTAATTATTTTTATTTATCTTAAAAATTCAAATGCTATTAGAGAAATGGTTGTCAGAAGGCTTCGCAAATATTTTAAAGATAGAATTTAAAGTAGTATAGACTTGGGGAGGGCAGTCACTGTATTTTTGGCACCCACAATAGACTGAGGTCAGAGAAGTGATTCACTGTAATGTGATGTTCAGCATTGAAGCAACATCACATGGCCTGACAATACTCCATGGATAAACACAATCAATGGAATATTCTGTTCTTGGCTATGATTACAGTTCCACTCTGGCTGTGCCCATAGTCATTGTCTTCTATATTACTTCTGCCTTTGACTGGCTGCGCTTGCTCAACCATCTTCTGACAGCCACAGCCTGTGATGCTTCTGAGTTATCTGCCATGATTCCCCTCCCCCAGCTGTTGGCTCTATCTATTGACTCGACGAAAGAAGTCAAAATTGATCTACTTGTCTGACAATACCAAGGCCTGGGCAACTTCGTTCTCACCTGCATAGATCCTGGTTCATTCTGCTATTTTTCCCCAGAATGCCATTTGCTGTGAGAAGAAAGAGTATGCCTCTGGGTCTTTGGCAGTTGTTTCAGATGGATTTTTCTTCTGTAACATGCATCACTTCATTTCTTCTCTCTCATTTATTATACAAAGGAGATTCATGGCTTGCAGGGGTTGCTTCAAAACAGGCTGGATCTTTTGCCTTGAAAGAGCTGTGCTTAAACGAATGCAATTCGCTCAGCATAGCTAGAAGCTAAATCTCATCTCTTTGGTTGTAGCTCCCCTCACCCTTAGCAATGCTTCTTCCATGGTCCCTCATGCATTGATCTCCCCCTCTACACCCGGGGATGGAGTGGGCATTGCTCAGGTGTTTCAGAAAGAGTTTTCTGTTAACCTCTTTATACAGTTCTTCTAGGGTTCCTGTTGTCTTCCAGCAGCCATGGCAAATGGAGCTTTTTCTCTATGCTTGTTTAGCTGCCCCACGACAACACTATCTTTCCTCTCACCTTTGAGTCTGTCTTGAAGCATTTATTTATTGCACAAGAATTTGGTGATGATAAAGGCAGATGTATGTATCACACAGCTGTTCATAGACAGTGACTGGCAAAGGCGAAGTTAGTGCAAGTATCGATGGCTACCAATTACCTGCACAACAACTGGGTAGGATAGGCTCTGTCATGTTCCCCCTTTGGCAGCCAATAAGACTAGGCTCTGTTCTGGTAGCCATGAGGCTGTGGCATTGCAGAGGCTGCTTGTGGTGGGGTTATAGCCAGGGGGAAAGGGAAGGTTTAGTAAAAGGGACAAGGAAGCCAGGTCTCTGGGGAGTTGAAAGGTCCAAGTAATGGCATCTTTTCCAGGACTTGCCATCAACTCCATTTCCTTTCTCCACAAAGCCCTAGTCAATATAATATTGTCTTTTGCATCTCCCCAGAGCATGCTTGGTATAACAAGACATGTCCCTTTGACACCATGATGCAATTGTCAGCTTTCTTGAAGGCGGTGGTATATAAGTAACTTATATAGGATACAGTTGCAAGGTTTTCAATGGCGAGTAGCCAAGGAGTTACCTTTTGTGTGCCTATATGTTCTAACCACTGGGGATTTAACAAAAATGAAGTCAAGGTTCTAGATTTCCTGGAGTTGATGCTTTAATGAAAGTGATGAAGGATTAACATGCAAATAAAGTGAGTTTGGAGGGGCCCTGTCAGATGCACAGCAGCTTGCTATGACTATCTACTACATACTACTTGCAGGGCAGAAGCAGTCCTTTTTAGTCATAGTTTCAGGTATCATGGCTGAAAGACAGAGCAGTGTAGATCATGGTAACCATGAAGGAGAAGGAGCCAGGGAGTCTCTTCACTCACTAAGTGGAGCTTATTAAGGCTCTGTTCTTATTAATGGATGAATCAGTCCATTCATTATTGTGAATGCAAATAACGAAATAATGGATTGTTCCCACAGCAGGTTTCCTATAAAAGCCACATGGCTAAGTCTCTCCTGCTTACCATGTAATGCCCTGAGCAGCTTCAGCATTCTGCCAGGAAGAAGGCAACTAGTAGTTTCAGGCCTTGACCTTCCCCTAGAATCACGATTGACAAATAAAACCCCTTTTTTATAACTTACCTGGTTTGTAGTATTATGTCATTAGCAGCAGAAAATAGACTAAGCATTTATTTGATTAAAATCAAATTTACTTAGTTTCTTTCATGGTAAATACTCTTTGATATTTGTATTTATTTATACTGCTGGTTTTTTTTAATGTTGCCTTGTACGGGTGTTTCATAGTTGAATAAATAAATTATTAAAGTAAAAAATTAAATTTCAGGAGATAACATTCACATGGGCACCTGATACAAATTCAGTACCCAATCCAGGTTAATTATGCTTAGGAGACATAAGATTTCTTAGATAAGTTAAGAAATACATTACTGACATACACAATGTTTTCCAAATAGTATCTGATACTATTCTTGGTGGCAATTGTTAACCTTACAGACTGTGGGCTGCTTTTGTTGAAACAGGTTATTGCTGTGTAATTTTGACTCTCTTCAAATTTGAGATCCTCTATGGTGCATCAAATAAAGCTTGCCTGGAGATCAAAGGACAGAGCCAGCTGCAGAGTTAGCCACAGAGGTCAAGCAGTGGCTGACACACCTTTAATCCTAACATTAGGCAGAGAAAGATCTGGATCTCTGTGAGTTCAAGAACACACTGAGCTACAAGAGATTAATTCACTCTAAAAGAGAAACAGAGCCTGGCAGTGGTGGCACACACCTTTAATTCTAGCACAGGAAGTGATATGGCTAGGTAGAGAAAGGAATATAAGATGGGAAGAGATAGGCATTCTGACTATGCTTCCCTTCCATTTCAGCTGAGGACTCAGAGGACTCAGTCTAAGGATTCGTGGAGACAGGATCTATCTCTTTTGGCCTGAGGATCCAGTAGTGGTGAGAAGTTTCTTGAAATGGCCTTTACCTGTTTCTCTGATCTTCAGGCAATCTTTATTTGTTATACAGTATGTCACCATAATTTTCCTGTCTCAGTTTCCCAACTTTGGGACTATAGGTAAGTATTGCACACTTACACTAAACCATATTTTGACAGATACAAACAGGACAAGAGAGATGGCTCAGTACATAAAGATACTTGCTACCAAGCCTGAGAATCTGAGTTTGATGCCAGAACTATTATGGTAGAAGAAGAGAACCATATTCTACAAGTTGTTCTCTGATTATCATACACTGTGGCATGTATACCACATCAGCATGTACACACGCTCACACAGTGAGAGAGAGAGAGAGAGAGAGAGAGAGAGAGAGAGAGAGAGAGAGGGAGGGAGGGAATAAATATAATTAAATAAATAAAAAATTAAAGTTAAGAAACAATTAAGCCTAAATATCTAGTAAAATGTCCCTGTATGCTTAACTCTCCAAAAATATATTCTTGAATAATTTCTCTTTTCTAAAATAAATTAGGTTCCTTATAAGAAAGGAAACATTAATAATAATTTAAAGCTGTAGACAAGATTGAACTTAGGTTTATTTTTTTGAGATAATGATGTAATACACAACCTTTTTTTAATATTCCTTATTAAAAATATTCTTCTAATTCATCCATTTAACAAGTAACTACATAATGTTTACTATGTGTCAGTACTGTGCTCACAATGAACATATCATGTTTACTTGGAGGGTATAACTTTGTTTGGTTAACATAATTGTAAATATTTGTCAGTATATTTTTATTACTATTGTATTATATTTATCTAGTGTGCATTTGAAAAGGTATGCACACGTGCCATGGTACACACATGGAGGTCAAAAGACAATTGCTAGGAATTGACACTCTCCTTCTATTCTGTGAGTTCTGGGAATTGAACCCAGTTCATCAGGTTTGGCAACAAGGGCCTTTTACTGAGCCAACTCTCGGATCTAGTATTTGCTAGAATTATTGAAACTTTTTAGGTATATTGGAATTATTTTTATAGCTTCCATCATACCCATGGGAAACTAATCATCCAGGGAATAATGATGTGGTCCTTTTCAAAAAAAATTTCATCAGTTTTAGATATTTTATTTATCTATCTATCTATCTATCTATCTATCTATTATCAATCAAGATGGAGTTTTCCTATGTCACAGCCCTGACCGCCCTGGAACTCCTTCTGTAGACCAAGTTGGCCTTGAACTCACAGAGACTGCCTGCCTCTGCCTCCTGAGTGCTGGGATTAAAAGCAAGCAGTGCCACCATCACCTGGCTGGTTGTCTAGGAAGAGCTTATTGGAGGGAATTGTGTGACCTATTTGAGACATTTGCCTATTTTCTTCCTAAAACAATGGTACAATTGAACTGGACTGGAAATCTATTTGCTCATGGAAAAATTGTGAAAGTATGCAGCAACATGTTTGTACAGATAGAAAATAGAAAAAAAATATCATTTAGAATGTGCCTCGAAATTAAGGTTTGTGTGATAAAACAGTGGTGAAGTGGCATACCACTCAACTTAGTCTGATGTACAGTTGAGATTAATGTGGAGTTGCCAGCTAGTCTAGGGGTTATGACCGTGCTCAGGCCAGAAGGTCAGGCCTGGCCCAGGCGCCTTGTTTCTAATCCGGTGGCTCTGACAAGCAATAAGCTTTGCTAATTTAATCAGGGCATCTCTTCAGTATGCCTCAATACTCATAACACCATGACAAAGTGAGGACAAATATAGTAGAATGTACACACAAGCGTCTCATTTTACAGGGGAAATGAAGCTTTCCCCAAAGGCTTTGACTTTCTTTTACATTGATAGCTTTTTTATTATAAAGAAGGAACTCCAGACTGGAGCAAATGGCATAACATAATCTTGTATTGTCTTGGAGGAAATTAACCAAGGAATTGATTCATGCTTGACCATGACATTCCAGGAATCCCTTAAGCTGTCTGAAGGAATGAGTGTCGTCTGAGGATAATTTTAGCCAACAGATTCGAACTTTGCAGGAAGGAGATGCAGACATTGCATGTGTGGCATCCTTTGGTTACATTCTGCCTGTCTCCTCTGTGTGATGCTTGATATATACATTTTGGAAATTTAGTGAGCTCAGTGATATTTCAAGACATTTCTCATCATGAGTGACAGCTGAGGAGAAAGCTAAGAAATGTGGTGTGTGTAAAAATTAGACCATATGCCTGGGGATCTTGTTATATCTTGGGATGTGTTTAGGAAAGTTGACTGTTCAGCTTATCTGTTATACACAGAAAGATTTGTTCTTCTACTACTGCCTAGTTATAAGTTAGTCATATGAGGTTTCAGTCAGCAAGGGCACACATAACTGTACTTTATTCTTTAGCCAAATTATTTTCCCTCAGTGTAAGATGAGAGCTGTGAAATGGGTCCTGGAAAAAAGAAACATGAAAAAAAAATTGTGAATTAAATTTTTGGTTAACATACAAAGAAATGGGTTTTTGTGATGTAAGATGTTTGTTATGTTTTGCACATAGGAAAACACCACAATGTGTATCCTTAAGATATTAAAATGATAAGAATCTCACTATTAGCTTTTTCTACTGACATTCAACATTCATTTTATCAAAACGACCAGATTAAAGAGTAAGGACATTCATTCACTGTGAATTTTTCATCAGGATAGGAGGAAAGAACTGTATGTCAGGGTGTATTTGTTCACACAGAAACAGCTCATTTCCAAATCATTCTATACAAATAAAAGCTCATCCTCAGTGGCTACAGTGACTTATGGCTTTTGCAGAGGACTGAGCTGTGGTTCTGAGAATCCACATAGCAACCACATGACCTGTACTCCAGTTCCAGGGTATCTGAACCCTCTTCTGGCCTTCACAGTATCACACACGCACACACACACACACACACAGTGCACATAAACTCATGCAGGATCATCCACACTCACAGGACAAAAGATATCTAAACACACACATGAACTTAATTTTTTTCCAGTTCCTCAATGAAATGATCAAATGTCTAGAGCTAATTCCCAAAGGTTTTTTTTTTTTTCCATCTCTGTACATCTTCTTGGAATATTCTTCTAGTGACTACAAATCTGTAAAATGCTTTCTCCTCACTGAGTATGGTTATTTCCCATTATAAATAGCCCAGATATGTTAATCTCAGAGTCTCTCTCCTATAACTCAGCCTATTCCATGTGGAGGAGATGCTTGGTCCTTCCTGGAGCTCCCTGTGGAATCTGACAGCCAGCACCAGCAAGTTCTAATGCTCCAGCTAACAAGGTGTGAGGGTAATAACATCCTCTGTCTCTGAGCGTGAGTGGCAAGGCTTCTGTTACCATTCATGACACCCTGGTGGGCTAACATGTTTACTTCTAAGTAGAAGACAACCAGAGACTCTTGCCAATTCCCTAAAGTCTTACCAGCAGACACAGTTTCCTAGTAGAGGAAGATACTTGTAGGGAAAGGAACATGACTTAGGGAAGGTCCATGAAAACTGGGAGTGAACATATTAACTACTATATTCTTTGTTTTTGCTTTTGTTTCTTTTACAAAAGTCTGCTTTATTAGTTCATTTAGTGTTTCTGTTAGAGAATTTTTAATGAAATTCATTTGTTTGTATGAGTGCTAGTACATATGTGCCACACTACACCAAAATCCTTGGGTAATGATGTGCATTCTTTCTTTTTTGAGCAGGGCTGTGTCATACACTGTTGTATAGAGCAGATTTACTGCCTCCCAAAGGTTTTCTTGTCTCTGTTTTTTATTTCCTTGTAGGAATATTGTGATTACAGGCTCATTCTGCAATGTCAGGGTTTATGGCATTCTGGGCATTTGAATTCAAATTCCCATGCTTGCATGATACTTATTTTACCCACTGCGACATCTCCCCACTCCTTCATTATGTTTTCTTTAATTTGTAAAGATTTTATTATTAATTATGTCTATGGGGGGGCAGAGGCATTGGATCCATCTTGAGCATGAGTTACAGGCAGTTGGGAACCACCAGACTTGAGCTGGGAACCAAGTATGGTCTTCTGTAAGAGCATCATGTGTTCTTAAGAGATGAGCCATCTCTCCAGCCCCTTAGTATGTTTCAATAATAAATCCACTAAATTTGTGAAAATACCTTCTCCAAATCATAGAGAGCAATCTCTCTCCCTCTGAAAAAGGCCTTTAAAGTTTCTGCACCTGATAGAAATATGGCTAGAGTTTAGTACACAAAAATTTGTTGGCAGAGAAATTCTTAAACACCAAAGACTCAAGGGCAAGCACCAGGAACGTCATATTGGAGGATTCCAGGTCAGAAAGCAACCCACTTTCTTTACTGTGATTTATTAGAGGAGTCTAGAAGCATTTGAGAACACTGATATATGTGTAGTGGCTGAAATTATATGAACCAGGTCCATGGTCTTGAATGCACCCCATCAGGGTGGGTCAGGGCTGATATTAAAGCCTTGACCACCAGTTAAGAATGGAGATTCGGGACTGGAAAAATGGCTCAGCAGTTAAGAGCACCGTCCGCTCTTCCAGAGGACCAGGGTTCGATTCCCAGCACCCACATGGCAGCTAACAACTGTCTGTAGTTCCAGTTCCAGGAAAACACCAAGGCAAATAAATAAATAAATAAATAAATAAATAAATAAATAAATAAAGCTTAAAAAAAAAAAAAGAATGGAGATCCTAGTGATGTTCAGTTGAGATGAGGCACAGTGCTCCCATTATCTGACGGAGACCTATTCTAAGACCCATACTCATTGCCTTAAAGCCATGGATGTTAATATGTGAACATCATTCCAGTTTTGCCTCCTGAGTGTGGCTGTAGGGGAATCATAGGTCAGGGAGACATACCTATGCCATCACAAGAGCCAGGATGCCCAAGTAATAGAGGGAATCTAGGAAACCCAGGCCTTTCTGGGGAGGAAATAAGAGAGAAGGACAATTTGCAATATTCAATTGTCCAAGTTTAAATCCTGACTTGATTCTACTTAAAACCACAAGGAAAGGAGATAAGCAATTGAAAGGAAGCTGAAAAGCTAAATTAGTTTTTATTAGAGCCAGAGAGGTAGATATTTAACACTCAAGTCGAGCCTTTTAAGCCTGCTGTATCATAGCCACATTCTAATCTCTTCTCTCTGCTTGTGTTGGCCCTTTCTCTCTAGTGGCTTCAGTCACTTCTCCATATTTGCTGCTCTCAATAGTTATAGTTCTCTCATCCACTCCCAAATATCTATCTGTTCCTCTTTCTCACCCCCCTTAGCTGTCACTAAATTTCTTTCCCCTTCTACTCTACACTCCCCTTGAGTGTACTCATGCTCAGTGTCTTTACCTGCTCAGCTCCTGCAAGTCATTATCATTTGTCTTTGGTAAGTATATCTGCCTGAACTAAGTTTATAAAGTTGACCTCCCTGCCAAGCCAATGTTTCAGTGTCCTTTTTATCTCTGTGATGCCTCCCAACATGACCAAACCCCCATTCCCCTCTAGTCTCTTAGGTTTCAGCTGTGGGATCAAATCTCTTGACAGGCTTGTCTAATTGACTTGCTTAATTTCAGTGGCTACTGAATCATTCCCTGTTGTTCACATGCTGAACTTGGGAGTTAGACTGAATTGTCTCTGTCTATTTTTAAAGAGAAATGAACAAATTACTATCACAAATCCAAGATGGTGGCCTGGGCACACTGCCACCATGTATTGGAGCTTGTGCAAAGTGAGAAAACACTAAATTTCTCCAGAAACTGTGATTTCTGGCAGAAACAGTCTGATTTGTGTTGCATGTATTTGCATAAATTAGCTTCACTTTCCTTCTTAAGTTTCTTAGAAGAAATGCTACTTAGTCTTTGAAAAAGTTAGAGTCAAAACTGAACCATGACATGAGGGATTGTTGGCTGTAATGAACTCTGGTAATGGCCTCATATAAGACTGTATAGATAACCAGGCTTATCCTGGTTGCTCTACAGGGGGACACATCTTTATTCACTTTTACAAAGATCACATTTTGGGGGATGCTGATCACTCCATCAACTGAAGACACTGCTCTCTGACTACGAAAGACCTTCAGCTATGTTACTATTTACTATTTACCTTTCCCATTTATGCCTAAGTCTGACTTAAAGGCAAATAGAAACAGGCACTTGTTACTGAAATGTTCTCTCATGTTTTCTTGAAATTCCACAGGAAGAACGTATGGATTCTGTGTACAAATGCGATACATGGATCAGGAGCTCAAAGCCCAACAGGAAATATTTCTTTGGTTAATATAAATACTTGTTTATGTTTGTTTTTGAGTATTATGAAATGAGACTTTCTTTTAGGTCCTTTTGTGGTTTATGCAAATATCCTTAACTCACATATAGTGTTTACCTTTTGATAATAATATCAAGTGCTTTTTTAAGAATAAGGCATCAGAAGAAGGCTTTCTATTGGGCAAGATCCAATTGTTCCGCAGAACTACTATGATTTATTTGCCACTTGAGTCTCAAGATGTCATTGATAATCTAAGTACCACCACATAACAAACCTTCCCAATCTAAAGCAATAAATACTTCTTCATGAGTGCATTCCCACTGGCTAGTTCTTTGCATTTACATTGAGCTGGTTTATGTCCCTGTAGCCATGAGGTAAGGGATGACTGTAGACTGAATGGCTAGATCACCTTACAGGCAGGTATGACCGTTGGCTGTCAGTGGGGCAATGAGATAATGGAATCCCAGCTAGCCCAAGCCCAGTTTTCATTGTGGCTGGACAAGATTCCAAGAATGAAAGCAACAGTGTGAGGCTCAGAGCTCTGCCAGCGCCATTTCTACCCCATTCTCCTGGTCAAAGCAAATCACAAGGCCAAGCTGGATTTGGGGAATGGAAAACTAGACAATACCTCTTCATAAGTATGTACATGAATGTAAGATCATATTGCAATGAAGCTTCTAGATACAGAAACAGGAAAAATTAATCAGAAAGGGTTACACTCAGCATGCAGTTCTAACATTTTGAAATTTAAAAATATTTTACAAAAAGACTTATCTCAATGCTACCCAGCAAAGGGAATAATTGAGCATTATGATTTACTACACTAATCTGCTACAAGAATTTTAACAGTCTTTATGTTTTTGGAGAATTTTGAACTTCCATGTTAAGTTACAGGGTATTCGTGACAGGCGGAGGGGAGGATGACATTATGGTGTGCTTTCTGTAGACAAGTACTAATGAAAGCTCTCTACCCTTGAAATGCATTCTCCTTTACACAGCAAAAGTGCAAGTTCACACATGCAGCCTATTGTCTGGGAGACAATGTGGAGGTCATCTATCTAGTCTATTAGTTTTCAATCCTTCTCAGTTCCAGGAAAACAGAGGCTTCTATGGTGCTGTGTCAAGAAGACTTGCACTCAGGTTCCAAAAAACAAAAGACTAATAACTTCAGGAAAATTTCTAGGGTCAGATTACTAGAAAGAAAGTTGAGGAAGGCCAATGTGTTTTATTGGACACTGTAGGGTGTTGGATACACTAGGAACATAAAACTTGTATTGAGGATAACTACAGGCACCAAGCAGAACTGGCCCAAAAGAGAGGCCATTTGCACTGTAATAGTAGCAGATCCTCCCAAGCCTGTTGAAGTTCAGAGGATGCCACCACAACCCTTGGAGGCTGGACATGGAGCTTAAGGATTTAATATTGCCTCAATGGGGTTTGGTCTTCCTTTGGTTATTGATCTGTATTTGTTTCTTCCTTTGGAATGGGGATATTGTCTTTGTCACTGTAATTTAGAAGAATGTGATGTGTGCTTTGATTATATAGGTTTTCATGGTTAAATTTGCATTGAAGAGACTATTAAGATTATTGAAGATGGACCAGGGCAAGAATGTTAGGGTTTGAATACAAAATGACAGGTTATATGTTTGATACATGCTGCCCAGCTGGTGACATTCATTTAGGAAGTTGTGGAAACTAGTGAGCAGAAGTGGGTCACTTGTGGTGAGTATTGGAGATGACACTTGATTCTAGTGTTGGCTCAAGCTTTCTGTGTCCTGATCTTTCAAGGTGTGAACAAGCTCTACTGCTTCTACAGAACAATCTGTCTTGCCACACCCTTCTCTCTATGCTGTATGGTCTCTGCCATGATGAGCTTCACTTGAAAACAGCGGAAAAGTTCATCCTCCAAACTTGATGAGATATTTGTGCATTTATGTTCATAGTAGCACCAGTTACAATGGTCAGGAAATAGAATCAGGTAACCACATAAAAGCAATGAACATCTAATAGGACCCAAACACTTCCAATCTGTGATTGAACTCAACCCTTAAAAATGTATGTGTGCATTACCACAAACCTAAAACATATAAAAATTGGTGTGCTAATCACTGGCCACATTCAAAGGGTTAATTTTTCATTTGAGAAGTGTAGGTTTTGTTTTGTTTTCTTTATAAAATAAGACTTGGTTGGTTTCTTGGGACCATTATTAAGTTCACACACACACAAAAATGAGAAGGTGGTACAGAGATATCTCAGACACCCTTTGTCCCCTCCACACACAACCTCTCTCCCACCAAAGTGATCATTTGTGTGACTGACAAAGCTATGCTAGTGTATCAGTGTCACCGGAAGTCCACAGCTGACATCTGGCTCACACTTGTGTTGGGCATTCTTCAGGCTTGGATGAATGCATCATGAAACAATATTTCATTGTCCTAAAATCTGCTGTATGTTGCTGCTCATCTTTCCCTTCTCTGTGACTTGGCAAACATGAACTATTTTTACTGTCATCATCATTTTAACTTTCCCAGAATGCCATGTAGCTGAATAATACAGTAGATAGCCTCTGCAGACTCACTTAGTAATACACATTTAATTTCTTCCATGTCTTTTCACAGCTTGATATCTCATTACTTCTAGTTCTTAATTATCTGGATGAACTATAGTTTCTTTATCTATTTATTTATTCACTGAGGGGCAGAGATTTTGAAATTATGAATAAGGCTGCTATAACACACATGTTTAAGTTCTTGGGCAGTTGTAGGTTTTAAACATCATTGAATTAATACCAAGGATTATGACTTGTTTACATGGTCAGAGTATCACACTGCTTGTTAGCATTTCCAGCATCTCTAGAAGACTCCAGAATCCAATAGCCACGCATACGCTGTCAGAACTCAGGCAGCCCAGGATCCTATGGTCATACATGTGTTGCCAGTATTCAGGCAAATGACTAGACAGTCCAGAGCTATGTGGTCTGTGCATATGCAATCTATGCGCAGGTGCTAAAAATCACTTTACTAAAGGAAAGCCTCTCGCTTCCAAGAGGTTGAGGTCACATATGCACCTCCACATGTTCTCTGTTGGCCTGTCCCCCGACTTCCCTCTCTTCCTTTCTCTCCCTTTCCCCTTTCCCTTTCTTCCTCACCAAATAAAATGCTACACTGAGAGCTGTCTCTTACCTGCCATGGGGTACCACGGCTTAAACCTCAAGGCCACCATGCACCGTTTTTAAAATACAACATGGTTGCCTTCTGGAGGGGCTGTAGACTTGTTCTGTTTAGTAGAAAGTGAGGGCTCCTGTTGCTCTCCACTCTTGCCAGTATTTAGAGTTGTCCTTATTCTCAGCTCTGTTCATTTAAATAGTCATGAGGTGTATCTCACAGTTGACTCACATTTCCTGATGATCTGTGATGTGGGGAATCTTCCTGAGGTCTTGCCATTAGTATTTTCTTCATAGAGTGGTGCCTGCTAAGGTTTTTGGCTAATTTTTAAAGTTTAATTGTGCTCTTTTGTTCCATTGATTTTTCTGTATTGATTTTTAAGACTTTTCATTTTGCTGATTTCTGCTCTGCTTTCATTACTTTTCTTCTACTTTAAATTGCATTTTCTCTTTCTTTTCCAGTTTCCCAAGGTGTCTCTTAGACTGCTTTTTGGATCATGCTTATTTCCTTGAATATGCATCTGCTGCTATGTTTTCTTTCCCAAGACCATTGCCCCACATATCACACATTTGCTAAGTTATATTTTCATTAGTGCTTTATGTTTTGGAAGTTGTTTTCAGATTTCTTCTAGGAATTATTTTGGAAAGGTGATGCTGAAACTCTTATCTGCTTTAAGTATCACCTTGATGCTTTCTATTGGCTCAAATTTTTCAAAATATGTTTATCAGCCTTAAATACTGTTTTGGTACATGCTATCTAGGAGTTCAAAATAATAGATATTTTGCTCTTGTTGAATAGACAGAGATGTTGACTCTCAGCAATTAGCATGTGTCTGAAGAAGCCAAAAGATCAAGATTTCAGGTCTAGAATCCATATAAATGCCATGTGGACATGACTGCATGCCTATAATTCTAACCTCAGACAGTGGAGACAGAGGATTGCTGCAGGAATTCCTGCCTAGTGGGGATGGCTGTATCAGCAAGCTCTCAGTTTGACTGAGATACCCTTTCTCAAAAAGAATAAGGCAAAGAGTGACAGAGAAGAACTTCTAACATCAAACACATGCTTCCACATGCATGTGCATGTGATGGGGCACCTAAACACACAGGTGTGTCTATACATATACAAATATTTATGCATGCATATATACATAGAAAAAAGACAAAAAGACATATGGAATAGGTGAAACATGTAACAAAATGCCAACATTAACAAGAGGGGGACATATTAATGTTAGACAACATGAACGTCAAAACAAAGAAAGTCATGAGGGATAAAAATTTCATTACACAATAATATTCTCCAGCAAACTACAACAATCAGTAACATGTGTGTGGCAAAAATGAAGTGTCAAAATAACGGGACAAAGCTGACAGAGGTACGAGAAGAACTAGATGAACAAACTATTGCAAAGTCTTCAACATCACCTCACCAAAAGTAGATTGATCAAGCAGTGGGGACAAAGGAGGCCAGCACGTGGTAACTCACACTTTTAGTTCTGTTACTTGATAAGCAGGGGGCAAGCAACTCTCTGTGAGTTTGAGGCCAGGCTGGTCTACAGAGAGAGTTCCAAGACAGGCTGCAAAGCTACACAGAGAAACCCTGACTCAAAAACAAACAAACAAACAAAAAACAAAACAAAACCAGCCACCACTAACAAATAAAATAAAAAAGGATACACCCAAGGGCACTGAGGAAGAGAAGACTGGAAAGTGACAACCTTCCAGTCCTGAAACCTTCATTTCCAGCGTCAGGTTGACTGGGGATCTTGTCCTCTACCCAGTCTTAGAAACCCAGACAAAAGAGACCCTCCATTGCTAATGGCCAGAGTCTCCTCTGGCCTGGGTCATCCCAGAGAACTTGGCTGACCATTTCCCCTTCAGCTTGGAAAGCTAAGGAGTTGATCTTTCGATGTTTCAAGGACCTCATGAGGCGGTATCACTGTAAGGGGTGTTTGTATGAGCTGCAGGGCCCAAAGCAGAACACTTTCACATAGATCGACTGCTATTTGTATAGAACATCTCCCATTATGTAGAGCATTGTGCCTTTTCTGGAAAAAAAAAGGAAAAATTGAAAAATTGTACTAACAAAGGGCCTTACACCATGGGAAAAATGAATGTTAACATTTTCTACTTGACTGATGATTTCTAATGTTACCCTGGGGAAGCCCTAGCTTCCAGGATGATTTATTGGTCCATGTTTGGTTTTCACACCCATATCGGGTTATTTGGCAAACATAGCAATGGGCAGAGGAAAAAGATGCTGGAAGCAGAATGAAGAGAGGGTGTCATATTTTCAGGGGCATGTTTTTTTTTTTTATATGATTGCTGAGGTGAAGTTTTTATTCAAATAAGAAGGAATAAACAGAAACAGAGAGTGAATTCTGATGGATAAAGGAAGGGAGTTTTTCAGTGCATAGCTACCATGTCAATGCACACAGGGACCTTAGCCAAGGTCATGTGATTTTCAAGTGCAAAATAGAATCAGATAGGGAATGTGGCAGTCTCTTGTGTTCTTCTCAAAAAAGAAGTCCTCAGGCTCTGGCCATTTGACAGCTCTCCCTTTTGCAATGTCTGATGCATGCTATAAAGCAGACTCTGGTTTCTTGGCAAGATAGCTTTCTAGAGTTCTCCAATAATATTACTACAGTGTTCCCATAAACCAAAAGAAATTAAAAACCAAAGGTGTCCCAGGAAAAGTCAAGAATGTCTCACCTTCAGCTCACCCGTGGGAGTCAAACATTGAATCTTAAAAATTTGACAGCTGGGAAAGAGGGCAAAGAGAGCCTGAAGTTTTGAACGTAGGATCCAAATCACTACTATGTAGAAAGAGTGCTGACCTTTACATGAGTGGGCCCTTGGACTGCCTGTGGGATTTTGTTGTGTAGATTAAGGTCTGCCAACTTCTTAACAGATATATGTGACTGGGTGCTGAAATGGTCACTCATAGTGAAGCATATGGTTACTTATGTCACTGGATTTACAGCATAAGAAAGAACAGAAAATCTGACAGCACAGATCTTAAGTCTGTCTTTGACTAAATACCAGAGGAGTGCATGAGGTAATTTGAGTGGAAAGGAGTCAAAACTTCATGGTTATGCCAATGGAATTGTATATCTTTACCCTCAAAGGTGTGATATAACCTAGCAGACGTCTCCATCTAGACTTCAACAATTTCACTTACGAAACCTTCCGACCTGGAACTTTTCTATACATGATTGGCTTCACACTGGTAAGAAATAGAAGTGATTTAAATGACCTACATCAGAGGGATGTGGTATCTAATTCATTAATTAAAGGCAAGTTCTTCAGAAATTTCTTGTGTTACCAATTGTGCAGCCTCTATTTCAGGTTTGCCATGCAACAGTATTTGGGAACAAGGCTTTGGGACAGCAAATACAGTGTCTCTTATAAGACGTATCGTTATATCCGGCTTCAAATTGATAGGGGCTGAAAAGATTTGAACCAGGCTACAAAGATCAACCACTTATGCTTTCAGCCTTAGGGAGCTATGATGGCCTCCTCTTACTTGACAGTCAGGGAAAAACATGCAATTTCTGTGTTCTCTTGATACTGCCTTACATGCTTCTTTACAGGCCAACACCATGGCTTCTAGCTTCCCTCTGCCAACTCTTTGTAAAAGAGATGACAGTTGATTTTATTCATTGTCATTTTATCTTGGAGAATTCAGATGCATCTCTGTGAGGTCTAAAAATGTTCCTCTTCAAGAGTCAGTAGGAGATTGCCCATGACACCCCAGGAATGCACAGTAACCAGCCAGGAAGCAGCATGCTATCCATCTCATTTCTACATCCCAAACAACTTTGGAAACCAAACAATAACTTGGGGACAACCAGTCCCAGAGGGCTGGACTTGACTAATAACTGATAGCTGGCCTAGTTTTTGTTCTTCTGATTTGTTATCAATCAGAGAAAGCAAACTCTGTTCCCTGACCAATCACACTAGAGATGGTGCTGTCTTAGTTTCTTTTCCTGTAGCTGTGATAAAAGACCAAAGCAACTTAAGGGAGAAAGGGTTTAATTTTTAACACAGTTCAAATACAGTCTAAGAAGGGAGATCTCAGGAGCTTGGGGCAGCTGGTTGTGTTGCTCCCTATCCAAATAACGAAGAGCAGTAAATGCTAAGTGCTCAGTTCACAGGCTTTCTTTTTTTTATTATTATGAATAAAGAAGTCACATTTTCTATCCCTGTACATCCTTAATCAAGGTCCCTTCCCCCTCCCACCACATCAGGTCATTCTTTCTTCTCCACATCTCCCCATCCCCGTCATGGGCAGGCGATCACAAGGTTCCAAGATCCCAGTATTGCTTAGTTCAGCCTCCACTCCTGGCAAATCCAGTTTTCTCCCCCAATATCAAGACTGAGTCAGGTGTTCCTCTAGGGGGAGTGGAACCCAAGGTTCCAAGATATTTCTGATCGCTAGCTGTTCAGTGGTTGTGGTTTGCAGCTTGGGCATGCTTTGCTTTTTTTTTTTCCTTTTCCTTTTTCTTTTTTTGTTTATACTCCACTAATGAGTGAGTACATCCCCTGCTAATCTTTCTGGGTTTGTGATACCTCACTCAGAAGGATATTCTCCAAATCCATCCATTTGTTAGGATATCATTGTTTCTTACTGCTGATTAGTACTCCATTGTGTAGATGTACCACAGTTTGTTAATCCATTCTTCAGTTGAGGGGCATCGAGGTTGTTTCCAGGTTCTTGCTATTACAAATAATGCTGCCATGAACATAGTTGAGGTAATGCCATTGGAGTGCGACTATGTGTCTTTAGGGTATACACCCAGAAGTAGTATTTCTTTGTCCTTGGGCAGATTGATTCTTAGTTTTCTGAGAAACCGCCATACTGCATTCCAGACTGGCTGAACAAGCTTACACTCTCACCAACAATGGAGGAGTGTTCCCCTTGCTCCACAACCTCTCCAGCATAGGCTGTCATCTGTGTCTTTTATCTTAGCCAATCAGATAGGGGTCAAGTGGTATCTCAAAGTTGTTTTGATTTGCATTTCTCCGATGGCTAAAGAAGATAAGCACTTTTTCAAGTGCCGTTCAGCCATTCGTAATTCTTCTGCTGAGAATTCCCTTTTTAGTTCTGAACCCCATTTAGTTCAGGATCCCCTGCCCAGAGAGTGGTCCCACCCACAATTAAGATGTGTCATCCCATACCAGTTATAATCAAGATGATCACCACATACATGCTCAGAGGCCCATCTGCTGAGGGATTCTAGATGACATCAAGTTGATAATTAACACTCAGCATCACAGATATCCTTCTTGTTAGCTCACCTTCAGCTTCCCAGGCCAGCTGCCTCTAATCAATAGAAGATTTTTGGTACTTTTCTTGGCTTATCTGGTATTAACTGGATCTCTTGGTATACTGGGCTCTAACTAAACATCCTTTACTTGTCCACTTGGTTGATCTGTGCTTGCTTATTCCCACAAGGTACTCCCTCATAGTGCCAGGGTTCTAAATATGTGTGCTATGTCTTAGAAGATGTTGCCCCTATCATCTTCATTGTCTCTTCTAGTTCATTGCCTTTAGGTCACTTGGGACCACTGGTGTGCCACAAGGAAGCAGTAGTTCTTCATCAAGTCTATTTAAACACCTCTGTTTTATGACACCTCCCCAACCATTGCATTTGTGCCATGCTAGGGTTAAATGCTAAAGAATGGAGAGCTCGGGAAATCTCTTTCTAGCTTGTATTTAGATATTTCTAAATAACTTCTTCTCTAGCAAGATCAAGTGAAATATGTGACGTGAAGATGACTATTCTGATGGTTGTCCTCATTCTCTTATGTGTCTTCTGTTTCTTCTAGGTCCTCTGGGTCAGTGTGGGAGCTTCAGGATTTTTCTCTGTCATATATGCCTTATCTTCTTTCTGTCAACACCGCCACATCCCACCCACTGTCTACACTATGAAAGTTTCCTACATTGCTATAGGAACAAATCTATATCCAAAGCTGTAAGTGACTAGCTGCTGCCTTGAGCCTTGTTCATGTTCTACAACTCCACCATGTTTCAGGGCACACAGAGGAAGGAAACCTGGGCCAGCTAGTGAACACTGGAACTCTGCTCCTATCTCATTGCTTCGTCTGTTCTGATTGACTAGTACACAGCTACTCTGGTTGCCAAATATCTTTAATGTCTTCCAGTCTCCCCGTCTCACACTGCCTTAGAGGGGGCACACAGAAGTACAAATGCTTTACACATGAATCTTCTTGTTTTTGTTACTCATTTGGAAATGGCTCTGTTTTCAGACTCTAAACAAACTTCAGTGAAATGAGCTGAGGAAAAAATCACCTCCTTGCACACTGCCACCATACGGCTCTGCATCAGTTCTATGTGCTTTGGGTATAAATAACCCCAAAGTCTCAAAGTCATTTGGTCACCAGTCCAGTCAGCCTTTGGGGAAATGTTTGAATCAGAAAGTTTCTGACTAATCAAGGGATTAACCCACTGATGGCTTCATAATTTGATGGCATGAGACAGTAGAGAAACTAAGACATGGAGGCAGATTGAAAGAAATTGGTCACTGTGTGTGTAGGGGGCATACATAAAGGCATGCCATGTCTACAGCTCTTTCCTCATTTGTCTTTCTCTGTTTGATTCTTGGCAGCCATAAGGCAAACTGCATTGCTATTCCATATCATCCGGAAGCAAGCAACAATGTTACTCCCTGCCATTCTGCTTCCATAATGCTTTACTTCACCACCACTGTAATGGAACTGTAGTGGGATTATGTGTTACATTTTAAACAATGTTCCACCTAAGGATTTAATGAAAACCCTAATTGGCTGAAGACAGACAGGAAGTATGGGTGGAGCTACCAGATTGGAAAAATCTTTTTTTTTTTTTACAAAGAAAGGTTTTATTTTTTTATTTTGTATTTATCAAGAAAAACAGTAAATTGAATTTAAAATACTGATAAGTTAACAATAACTATAAAGAAAATAAAAATCATAAGCATGACTTATCAAGGGTGATAATGCCAATAATTTGCTACACATAAATTTACTTTGTGTTCAGCTTTCCCTCTGATTTTTTTTTCTATCCCTGTATATACTTATTCAAGGTCCCTTCCCCCTCCTGCCACATCAGGTCATTTTTCTTCTCCACAACTCCCCATCCCCTTCCTGGGCAGGCAGCAGACAGTCCCATGGTCCCACTGATCCAATAATGCTTAGTTCAGTCTCCACTCCTGGCCAAATCCAGTTTTGTCCCCCTGTCTCAAGAGTGAGTCAGGTGTTCCTCTAGATGGAGTGGGATCCGAAGGGTCAGTCCAGGGTGTTTCTGATCCCAAGCTGTTCAGTGGTTGTGGTTTGCAGCTTGGGCATGCTTTGCTTTTTTCTTGTTTGTTTAGAGACCACATCCCCTGCTTATCTTTCTGAGTTTGTGATACCTCGCTAAGGAGGATATTCCCCAAATCCATCCATTTGCCGGCAAATTTTAGGATATCATTTTTAATTACTGCTGAGTAGTAAGTATTCCATTGTGTAGATGTACCACAGTGTGTTAATCCATTCTTCAGTTGAGGGACATCTAGGTTGTTTCCAGGTTCTTGCTATTACAAATAATGCTGCTATGAACATAGTTGAGCTAATACCTTTGGAGTGTGAATGTGCATCTTTAGGGTATACACCCAGAAGTGGTATTGTTGGGTCTTTGGGGAGATTGATTCTCAATTTCTGAGAAACCGCCATATTGCATTCCAAAGTGGCTGAACAAGCTTACACTCCCACCAACAATGGAGGAGTGTTCCCCTTGATCCTCATCCTCTCCAACATAGGCTATCATCTGTGCCTTTTATCTTAGCCAGTCTAACAGGTGTTAGGTGGTATCTCAAAATTGTTTTGATTTGCATTTCTCTGATTGCTAAAGATGGTGAGCACTTTTTCAGGTGCCTTTCAGCCATTCATAATTCCTCTGCTGAGAATTCCCTTTTTAGATCTGTACCCCATTTTTTGATAGGGTTATTCAAGGGTTTGGGCTCTAGATTCTTGAGCTCTTTATATATCTTAGAGATCAGTCCTCTATCGCTTGTAGGGTTGGTGAAAATCTTTTCCCATTCTGTAGGTTGTCGTTTTGTCCTATTGACAGCGTCCTTGGCTTTACAGAAGCTTCCTAGCTTCAGGAGATCCCACTTATTGATTGTTGGTCTTAGTGTCTATGCCACTGGTGTTATATTTAGGAAGTGGTCTCCTGTGCCAATTTGTAGAAGTGTATTTCCCACTTTCTTTTCTATCAAGTTCAAAGTGGCTGGGTTTATGTTGAGGTCTTTGATCCACTTTGGATTTGAGTTTTGTGCAGGGTGACAGGTTTGGAACTATTTACATTTTTCTACACACTTCCATCCAGCTATGACAACATCATTTGTTAAATATACTATCTTTTTTCCATTGAATGCTTTGGGGCTCTTTGTCAAAGATCAGGTGTTCATAGGTTTTTGGGTTAATGTCTTGGTCCTCAATTCTATTCCATTGATCCACAAGTCTGTTTTTATGACAGTACCAGGCTGTTTTTATTACTGTAGCTCCATAGTATAACTTGAAGTCAGGTATGGTGATACATCCTGAGGTTCTTTTCTTGAGTAAAATTGTTTTGGCAATCCTGGCTTTCCTGTTATTCCAAATGAAATTGAGTATTGTTCTTTCAAGGTCCAAAAAAATATTGTGTTGGGATTTTGATGGGCAGTGCATTGAATCTGTAGATTGCCTTTGGTAGAATTGCCATTTTTACTATGTTGATCCTACCAATCCAGGAACATGGGAGAGCTTTCCATTTT